>CAKAOI010048744.1:0-36058 GCA_916701655.1 Sebastiscus albofasciatus | reverse complement strand
TACCAACATACTATCTTGTTGTAAAGGAGGCTAAATAACGCTCCAAACACATTTGCCAACTCCCATGTTGATATTAAATACTTGACAAATCTCCTTTTTCTCCTACATTTTGAACAGTTCAAAATGTGTGATTAATTTCTGATTATCACGTTCAACTATGGACAATCATGCGATTAATCGCGATTAAATATTTGAATCGATTGAAAGCCCTACAAATAATAGATCATATTTAGACAAACTAAACCAAATAATTGAAACAGCGACTAAAACCAACTATAACAATTACTGAAAACGACAATTAAGGATAACAAAGGAGACGTGTGTCTGCTCTGTAAACCCAAGTGTCTCAGTGTTCACAGATTTGCTCTTATTTTAAGCCACGGTTTGCCTTAGTGTTGAAAGCTTTAAAATCAGTTAATGTTTTTATTTCTGATGGTAGGCTATTCCAAATCTGTGGGCCTTTAACTGGAAAAAAAGGACTGACCGAATGTTGTTCAGCTTTTTGCCGGTTTACAGTCTCCACTTAATGCTCCCCTCGTAGTGGCTCCTTCGCTGTTGTATTTTGAAATCATTTGACTCTCTAGTCCTTGCCCTGCTTCCATACGTCAAATCATTAATATTTATTCATTTTTATTTGACTTTTGGGAGAAAAGTGCTACATCCCCTCAGGAGGCTGCACAGCTGTTACTGGCAAGTATGACTACTGGTTGAGCAGCATACAGAGTTGAGCCTCGAAGTATGTTGGTGGGGTTGTGCAGTGAGACCATTATCCACCACAACTATCCATTGAAACCAATATGAATCCAGTATAAGTCACAGCGTTTCAGGCAGGATGGCTCACTCATTCTACTAGCAGGAGATACTGCTGGCATGCACACACACACAACACACATGCATGCACACACAGTATTCATTTGACAGGAAAACAAAAACTAGACAGCGTTACCGGAAGCCCAAAGAAAAGTAGAGCACAACCCCCCCCCCCAAAAAAGAGGATGGCGGGTGAATCTGGGGCAGACTGATAGGAAGAGTTTTGAGTACGTTGACGCCAACAGCAACACCAGTGCTGCAGATTGGAAGCAGGCAGCAGACACTGTAGTGTAGCCTACACACTGAGACTAATGAGCAGGAGAGCAGACTGAGCTGACTAACAGCGTTGGGAAGTGTTTCAGAAAAAGCTCCAGATGCAGTCCCTCTGTCATTCCATCTCTGTACACCTCTTATCCGACCTCCTATTCTACCTTTTCTCTCACGTCTGCATTACAGTGCTTACAGTGAAGGCAATTTACTTAGAGTCACTTGAGGTAAATGAATGATTGGATGATGTTTGCACTGAATTGCACACCAAAATTGCGGGCATACTGACTATCCTCTGGTATTAACAGCTCATCCGTAGGAGCTACTTTCGCATTAGACAATTCACGGTTTCCGTCCAATGCCAATGTTTAGTGCTCATGCACGACGTAGTGTGTCTTTTAGGCGACATCCGCTTACAGACCTGCAATCAACGTCATGGTAGCTTGTTGGGAAGAACGCTAAATAATGCTGTGAAGTTACGCTAAATTTTGGCCAGGAAAAACTGGAATTGCCATTTTCAAAGGGGTCTTTTGACCTCTGACCTCAAGATATGTGAATGAAAATGGGTTCTATGGGTACCCACGAGTCTCCCCTTTACAGATTGTGTGGCTGTGTGAAGGTTGATCATATTCCAAATTTTGCAGAATTGTTCAGTACTGACATTCTTGTCTGGTGATGGAAGGGTTGGGTTTCAAGTCAATAGGTTTTCTAGCCAATAGGAGCTCAAATATGGTGACAGAACAAAAAGAAGTTAGGATGTCATAATCGCATTTTACATCGATTTTAAGTAATGCATATCAGGTAATTGTGCATTTTGAGTGGAGATATACTGGAGTAGTATGAATGACCTTACCATATTTAAGCATCTGTCCTTTTGTGGTACTCAGACCAGGTTTTGACCAGGATAGGTGTCAGTCACTTCACTCTTATCATGCCATTGCTTCTGGGCCGATGGTGTCCATTCATGAAATCTCATTGGTCAATTAGATATGTCGCTCCAAGCTTATCTCCTCTCTATACTCTCGTTAAGCCTCAGTACACCGAGCACTTTGGCTGAACTTGTGATCTACGAGCTGCAGTTTGATGTTTGACAGTTTGTTTTTTTATATCATTGTTCTTGTCGCGGGCGGTTCTGTGACTCAGCATCGCCTTTCAGAGTTGACAGCGAGGCTGAGAAGGAAAGGCGTCTGAGTTCGCCGACTTTGCTGCGATGCTTCTCTGCTGTGTCCCTAAACTGGTGACTCGGCAGAAAGCTCGGCTCAAAATTAATTTTAGTGCATCCTCGGGGTCTTAAGAGGCTATTAATGCTAATGAAGATTCATGCGTTCTAATAACACGTCGAGAGGGACACGTGCCAAGACTGAGAAGAGAGGGACCCGGAGCTTCTTGGTTTACCTCGCTCACAGCTCAAATATCCCTGACGTTTTGCCTAAGCCTGGCAGAGGCTATTCAAGTGGAATAACAGCAAGGCATCACTCTCACTCCATATGCTATTGCGTTCAACACTTGCCAATTCCCGCTCCTAACAGGAAAGCTGCAGAGATGAGGGGCTAATTTATTCTCATTCAAGGTGCTTAATTAGACAATGTTCCTGAAGCAACTGTCATTCTCTCCTCCTGAGTGGAAGGAAGTTCAGGCAGAAAAGAAAGAAACGGTGAAGAAAAAAGAGAGGAAGCATCAGAGCAGGTGTTAGAATAGATGAGAAGAGAGAAAGAGATTGAGGGAGAGAGGAGAGTCCGTGTTCCTCTGCTGTGCATTAATGAAGGTTTGTGATGGAGCGCTGTAAAACACTACTTTGAGCTGTGCTAGAGGTTTAGTGCTGTTCTTCCTCTTTCTGATATTCTCAAGTTAGGAAGTCTGGCTCGTACTTTTTGCACTTCCTTTTGTCTTTCATTAACTGTCATCCCGCAGCTACACCCACCACAGGAAGTTTTCCAGCAACATTTTTAGGAACTCACAAACTCAACCTGCATTTCAACCACCTTGTTCCAGTTTTGGTTCTCTGCCCACCAAAGTAGCTGCTCCTGTGTGATGTTATATGACTACCAGCGTTCATTCAGACTTGCAAACTAACAGTGGCTGCAATGTCGTAGCCAGTTGTGCAAAAAAGAGTGTGGAGAACAGGGTTCAATGTTTTTTTTTACTTGCCCAGGTCAGAAATCTACTTGCCCAAAGTCAGATTTTAGTAGGGCTGTCAAAGTTAACGCAATAACGAAGTGTTAACGCAAATTTGTTTTAACTCTACTAATTTCTTTGAAGCATTAACGCAATCGATCTTCTGGAGGTTTTACCGGGCTCAGTTTTAAAACTAGAGTGAAGTTACTGGCATCATATGCAACTAGAATACCATGTCATACTAGCTTGTCGCTAAGGAGGCTAAATAACGCTCCAAACTTGCCCTAAATTTTGGCAAGGAAAAACGGTCATGGTCATTTTCAAAGGGGTCCCTTGACCTCTGATCTCAAGATATGTGAATGAAAATGGGTTCTATGGGTACCCACGAGTCTCCCCTTTACAGACATGCCCACTTTATGATAATCACATGCAGTTTGGGGCAAGTCATAGTCAAGTCAGCACACTGACACACTGACAGCTGTTGTTGCCTGTTGGGCTGCAGTTTGCCATGTTATGATTTGAGCATATTTTTTATGCTAAATGCAGTACCTGTGAGGGTTTCTGGACAATATTTGTCATTGTTTTGTGTTGCTAATTGATTTCTAATAATAAATATATACATATATTTGCATAAAGCAGCATATTTGCCCACTCCCATGTTGATAAGAGGATTAAATACTTGACAAATCTCCCTTTAAGGTACATTTTGAATAGATTAAAAACTATTAATCATGATTAACTATTTTAAGCGATTGACAGCCTTACTAATTGCACACTGTGTCCGTTTGAATAAACCAGAGCGACTTTCTGCTTGTTTACCGTGCGGGCCCGTGCCGCCCTCACTTTTACCTCGGCCTCGTCCATCAGCATCAATCTGCAAAGACACGTCTATGGACTAATTATGCAGAATGAGCCTTCAGACTGGCATCAGTCATTCATGTTGCGCTCTGTAGCTGTTTTACTGTAACATCCATTACTCCTAATTGTGAGAATCACACTATTAAGATGTTCCATTAATCAACGCTGCACTCGTAAGAACCATTAATAATTCTACAGCCGCTCTCACATTCTCCTCACATTCTCACCTTTTGTCACCGGCTATCAGCAGATTCTCACTCATCTCCCTCTCTCTCTCTCTCTGTCTCACCATGTCTCTCTCTCTCTCTCTCTCCCTCACTTACTTCCTCTCTCTGGACTGCTGTCATCTGCCCTCTCGCAAATGGCACACTGAGCTGTCAGCCTTCAAAGAGTCACACAGGGAGGAGGGATAATGGCAGCACACACACACACACACACATGCAAACACACACACACCCGTTTCATCATTCAGGGGATCTAAAAAAGCATAGCAGTAGAAATATCACTTGGTGATGTGGATAAACGAGCCAATCAGTCAGCTGGAAGCGTGCGCCTTTTATTTCCTAACTGCCGTTCACTAAAGTCTGTGGGAATATTAATCGCTGAAACATTACCCCCTACGTCTCTCTGCGCCTGACAGAGGGAAAACGGGAAAAAGAAGACGACTTGAGTAATGTCTAAATATTTGAAGAGGTTGATGTGATGTCGGGCTTTGAGCCTCCCTGTCAGCGAGTGGGAGAAGGAATCAGCAGAGACTAGGCTGAAGATCTGAAGGGGGAGAAAACATGTCTGTTTGCTTTTTATCTCTGCTTTTCTTTCTCTCGCTCTCTCTCTGTTTCTGTGACTCTTTCACTTTCCTGTTCTGTCTCTCTCTCTCTTTTCTGTCCTCCCACTCTGCATCTTACAGTGTTTGATGCACTTAGTTTGTCTGTGATTCGTTCTTTGTCCTCCCTGGACACCGAATCATTCTATGTATGTAAATCCCAAGTAGAAATCACACCAAGTCCGCATGTGTAGTTTGTAGTTCCTGGTTTAAAGGATGTGGCCAGCACTAGCCTTAGAGCCCTGACACACCAAACCGACAGTTTGGGGCCGTCGGTGAGCGTCTGTCGGCCTAGTTTTTGCGGCGTGTCCCGCACCGTCGGCTCTAGTCTGTCTGTGTCTGAGGTTTTTCGGCCGATTCAGCATGTTGAATCGGCAGCGGAGCTCATCGGTGAGAGAAATCACTCTGATTGGCTGTTCGACTTAAACAAATCAGTGCACGAGAAGAGAAACGTAAGCATGGAAGTATTGATGCACGGTCAGTCGCACCCCCCGGTCTGCCAATCCGCCCACCCAACATGTAAAAATATGCGTTACTCAACCACCCAAACCCGACCCAACAAGCAAATCGGCAACTTTATGCATTATAGTAGCACAGTTGTTAGGACTGAGACAAGAAGGACAGAGATGGACTGAGCGCCGCCGCAGCACGTTGTGTGTGTTTGAGACAGAGCGAGAGAGAGGGGAAGAGAAGGCGGAAAATGACAAAAATAAAGAGAGATTTTGATACAATTTTTATTTTTTAAACTACATTTTAGTCTTGTCTTTTTTTCATCAACAATATTGCATGTTTGATATCGTCACAAAGAGGTCGTTGACAAACATGTTTCGTTATCGTTTTCGTGAACGAAATTAACACTGTAATGAAGCTAAGTGGTGGGTGAGAGTGGTGTGAAAATGGTCGGCAAACAGCGCTTTGTTTCATGTACGTACCACAACAACGGTTTGTATATCCTTGTATATATATATTATAGTCTTTGCGTTGTGTTTGAGTGCAGCTTTTTGGCAAAGACAAAGGCGACGTGAAGCGACACAACTGTATGCCTTTGTCGACGTTAGTTCTTTGATGTGGGGTTGGTGTGTCTGGGCCTTTATACACATACAGTACAGACTCACTGCAGTCGGTGTGTGATACAAGAAGGAGCGTATGTTTAATTTATAGATCTTTCACATTTGTGTGTCTATTTCTTCTGTCTCAGTCACACCTACCCTGACTCTCCTATCCCTGTAGATAATAACCCATCGTCCACCTTCATGAGCCAAACTGGACCCACTCCCACTGCTAATACAAAGTATCAGCTGCCATGTGGGCAAACATTATGAGCAGGTAGCTTCCAGGTCCAATGATGGAGCGAATAAGTTAGCAGTCAGCAGAGAAAATTACAGCAGCAGTGACTGATTTCTGGTCCCATATAATCAGAGATAACCGTAGTAACATACCTAATGCTAATCTTCCGCTCTCTGTTCAATCTGTGCTGCAAAATGCTGATTCTAAAGCAGCCAGTCTCCTGTGAAGCTGTGAGAGATTTCCAACATAAGACAAACCTCATTTAACATTAGTAGATTAAAAAAATAATAATAATTCTTAATCAGGGCCTTGGAGATCCATAGTAGCAACCTGCACTGATCACCAGTCCATTAGTGTGCTAACTCTAATACCGAATTCCCATATTGTCTCATTAGGGTTGTAAGCTGCAAATTCTACATAATGCTTAACGCTAAATTGGTTAGTTTGGAAAAAAGATTACGCTATTAATAAAGCCGAAATAAAAATGTGGATGGAACGAAGCACAGGAAAAGACAGAGATAGCTTGATTTATGGATAGTTTTAAGTGATCCCTGCATAGTGACATCTTATTTTTGTTCCTCCATTAAGTCTTAAATTATGCTGTATGTTATGAACTTTACCTGCAACCTGTAAAAAAAGAGATCTTTTACAGGTAACAAGTATATCAGTGTCATCATAGATATTCTTGAGAATGCAGTCCTAACCTTAAAGGCACAAAAAGACGCCTTTTTAATCCATGATGTTCAGCAATTTTAAGTTTTTATTAATATATTTGAAGTGTTTCCTTGTGTCCGCTGAGCTCACATGTAAAATAGTTTGCACTCATCTCCAAGCAATGGAAACGTTTGAATGAAACCATCTTTACTAAACTTTACTAACATATTTCCAATTCTTTCTATCAAGTGATTGAGTTGAGCCAGACGTTACAGACAGATACTATACTCTTACACCGAAAACACACCAGAGCAGCGACAAAGTGCTGCAATGCAATGTCTATGAAAAACTGCGGTGGCTGCTCCGAGCTCAGCAAGTTGCAGCCGTTTTGATTGTGCAATAAAGTGCGGCCAAACTAAAGTTGGGGATAGTTTAACTTTTAGCTGTGGCTGTGATTTTGTTTTTGTGAATTTGTACCCGCTTGAAACACATGAACATGTCTCCAGCCCGCAGAAAAATGTAATTATTACGGTGATCCGCTCTTTGCCGCTGCCTGGTGTGTTTTCGGCGTTTGTTCAGAAGCATAAGTAGATTAACGTTCCTACTGTGCATTGTGAAATGAAATAAATTATATTATAAAATGAAGAGGGCATGCACACAAAAGTCTGAACGGGAAGTTAAGCCCAGGCTCATCTTGTGCTTAAGGCAACAGGGCTAACCAGGGCACCACTGAGCCGCCCAGAGGAGGCTGGAAAGGTTAAAAGTGGCTAATTGGGTTTCATGTCATTAGCGTGTTTCGAGGTCATCAGATTTAATCCCCTGACTACCAGGAGAAACTTGAGCAGGCAAAGTAATGAAGCACTTTTACAATAATTGTCAGAGCAGAACTCACATCACTGCTCAGAAGACATGACTAGATCAAGAAAGAAGAGTAGCAAGGCGGCAATCCAATAATACAACCGATTATCTGACCTGGAGTTCAAGAGGAACGCAAGGCACTACACTGAACGAACAAACAAACTAAATAATTGTCTTGTGCAGAACGAACATGAGAGCTTTGCTTTGTTTTTTTGGCCTACTACACAAGCTAAACACTGAGGTTTTAAATCACTACTGTAGTTTGTGTGTATGACAGATTTTGGTCTAATAATATTCGTAAGTACTCTGTAAATTCGGTTTAGTTCAATGAATCACTGGAATGTATTTCCGTGTCTGTTTTGTCATATTTCTATGTGACTGACATGGATTTATGTTTCCAAAATATGTGTGCTGGTGCGATAAACCTCATTTCATATGTAAAGAAACGCAAAGAATTATCTGTGAATGTTAGTTGATCCATGTCTTGTGCATGCATGAGCCTCTTTTAGCAGTTGTCGTGATTAAGCCGTTTGTCATCAAGCCCAGTCAAGAATCAAACAAAAGATCCGCACTCTGTATTAAAAGCTCGAAGCAATTTGAATTCTTCGTACGGCATCAGTACAACCAACGATAGACACACAGACACATTCATCACTCAGGTGATTATGATCTGCATGATTGAGAGTCAATCTGCTCCCAGGCTGGACCAATCAGAGCAGAGCTGGACGACTGGCTGTCTGATGCTCCCACATGGAGGACAGAGCAGCCTCTGTGAAAAATGAACTAGAAATATCAACATCAATGTTAAACATATAAATAAAACATAAAAAAATGAGTCAAATATATAAAATAAATTATCACAGAAACTACTATATAGAAAATATATGCAAAAATAGTAAATAGTAAATAAAAGTAATATATTACTCGCCCAAAAGAAAAAAATATGAATTTTAGGAATACAGGCAAGTTCAGCTTAGCAATTGGCCAAAATTTGTATTAATGCCTACATATTAAACACAACATATAAGAGGTTGAGTCAGATTTATATCATAAATTGCAAAAATCATCCAAAAAAATATCCTGAAAACTACTATATAGAAAAATACATATAAAAAGTCAAACGTTGTTTTTAGGAATCAAGCCAGATAAACACAAACTTTTGCTTGACTAGGGCTCGGTATCTTTTGAATTTCTTTAATACTCAACTGACACCTTAACTGCTTTCACCTGTTACACATCAGCTGACACTTTAACTGTTTTAACCTGTTACATATCAACTGACACTTTAGCTGCTTTCATCCGTTACATATCGACTGACACTTTAACTGCTTTCACCCTAAATGTGCAGATGGAGGCTTCCTCTCAGCCCTTTCTGACATATTAATACCAGGTATAAATGCAATAAGGTTAAATCTTACCTAGATACAATCTGGATAGGAGACACGTCAAGGAGTGATAAAAACTTGACACAAATTTCCCAGATATATGAAAACATTACTCTCCTCCTTTATCTCTCTCTCTCTCTCTCTCTCTCTCTCTCTCTCTCTCTCTCTCTCTCTGCAGCCAACATGCATGTGTGAATGTTTGAATGGTTAAGCATTCATCTGTGTCTGACTTTAGACCTGTCAGAGCTTTATGTTTACTGCATGAGACGTGACAAAGAAACCTTCTGAGCACGAGATACAAGTATATTTTAACATGCTGTTGCATGTTGGACACTGTGGGTTTTCTTACACATTGCTCATCACCATTGCTCAGCCAGTCACTTTAACACTTACTGGAGGCATTTGTGTGCAACTTCTGAGAAGGAACATATAGAAATATATGTTAAAGCTTCAGTAGGCAGTATATTTTTGGTATCATTGGGCAAAAATTCCATAATAACCTTTCATCATATTGTAATTCAAGTGTTCTGAGAGATAACTAGACTTCT
The DNA here is from genome assembly GCA_916701655.1 of Sebastiscus albofasciatus. Lineage (NCBI taxonomy): Eukaryota > Metazoa > Chordata > Actinopteri > Perciformes > Sebastidae > Sebastiscus > Sebastiscus albofasciatus. The sequence continues at coordinate 26,453 of CAKAOI010048744.1, read as the reverse complement.
CCTCCTCCTCATGGCTCTGTTTCCAGGCTTTAAAAAATCTAGCCTGTGACGGGAGACTTTGACCAATGACAGGTCATTTCATTGAGAGAGCGTTCTTAGCGTTCTTTGAGAGCCTAGTTTGACCGTTTGGTCGGAGTTCAGCCAGCTGTGATTGACAGCCGGCTCTTTAGACAGCAGCTGGACAGCGGACCCCAGATAAGCTCTTAATGCTTGTTTTTCTCCAGTCTGTGAAATCTTGCAGATGCCGTTAGGAGCACCAGAGGACACAGAGGTTAACTGTTTCATGTACTACTGTCACAATATAGCGACCGTTCTATAAAAATAACTTTTTTTAATCATATTTGCTCCCATCTCGCCTACGTCAGCTTTAAATGAGCAAATATATTGATTCAAAGCAGACTTGAGTGAGTACCTCGCTTTTAAGAGACCACATGTGGTTTCACCTGAGGTGGCAGTCTCGCTGTGACCCGGCGCATTGCCTGTTATGAAATGGACTTCATTGTACCTCAAACAGCCCTGAACAACACGGTGAATGGAGTAGAGCTTAACGGTATGAAAAGCACTTACTTTCTCAATGCAGTATGAAGGTTTGGAGGCCCTTATTTCATATTACAGTATAGAAGAGCTTTCATAATGGACTCACTCTCCTCTCTTCCTCCTTTTTTCACGGCCAAAAACTGCATCTCTCTGCATACTAAGCAGGGCCCCATACGGCCCAATTTGCAGCGCGCAATTTACTGGTGTCGCTTCACATTTGTTGGAGGAAAAGCTGAGGCCTTTTCCCTGATCCCCACACCGCAGGGAGGAGGGGGTGAGGATGAGGGGTGGGGGGGAACCGGAGGTGGCTTAGCTGACAGATCGAGCCTGAACCACAGCAACTCTACATGCATTTCCACACACATCTGCACACCCACATCTGTGCACACATAGACAATCCAGCATGGAACCGCACACACACACACACATCACATTTGAAATGTACAGCTCAGAGTCACAGAGCTAACCCCCAGACAGATGAGGGGCGATAGATGAGAGAGATGAAGGGAGAGAAGGAGGAAGGGATGGAGGGAGGGTCGGTGCGCTGACAGGACTGTGACAGGGCTTAATTACCAAGTGAGCGCTGTGCACTGGAAGCAATTTCTAAGGATTGTTGTCATTTGAATAGATTAAAACGCCCTTTCACTGGTCTAAGCTGTCGCACCGCCGACTTGCCTCTGCTGTGGATTAAAAGTCCAAGTAAAATCAAAGAGAAGAAGATACAGAGAGAGATGGAGGGATGGAGACGGAGAGGAGAGTCACAGAGGGCACTTAAAGCACTATAGTGCTGTGGTAGGAAAGGAAGAAGGAGAGGGAAATAGGGGCAATATATAGATCTTGTGTGCTGCAGGACAGGAGGTATTTGTTGTATGTGGATACAAAAAGAAATACAACAAAATAATGGTCATATCCCTTTTCTTAGTCCTAAATCCTCCGACTCCTTTCCTATGCAATGCTATTATTCTTTTATCTTTCGTCTGTTGGTGTTTAACGATTAAAAAAACCCACATTTCTTTTCCAATGGATTTCCGATTGACCAATCACTGTCTTTTTCAATTACCTCCCCTTCTTTTTCCCCAATCGCCACGTACACCTGCAGACACTGAGGGCTGCGAGCACACGTGGAGGAAGTTCCACGGCCACTGCTACAGGTACTTCAGCCGGAGACACACCTGGGAGGACGCCGAGAAGGACTGCAGGGAGCACAGCGGCCACCTGGCCAGCATCCACAGCCTGGCCGAGCAGAACTTCATCAGAGGTGGGTGGAGGCTGGGAAGGAAGTGAGGACAAGGACAGACTTGGCTCAGAAAGTGCAGCATGTGTAAATGTTTCTTTGAGTTCTTTTCTGAACAGATTATAGGACGTCTTAAATCAGTCAGATACCCCTGTTTCATTTTCAGAGTCCACAGCCATGCTACTGTAGGAGCTTTGTAAGGCTGTACTAAGGCCCAGTGGTGCTTAGAGCTAAATGCTAATGCTAGCATGGCAACAAGATAACAATGATAATGCTAACTCAACGCTTAACCATAGGCTGTATATAAGAAGTGGACTTAGTCACCGTGATGTCACCCATTGGTTTGAGGACTGCTGTTTTGAAGCCTCGAGTTTGGAGTTTTGGCCGCCGCCATCTTGGTTTTTTGCAACCAGAAGTGACACGAGACGGTGGAGCTGTATAACCAAATAAGCGAAGGTAGAATAAGACATTTTTTTAGGCGACCAAAATGTTACAATTAACTTTCATGAACTGAAAACACACTGTGAAAGAGTTAAAGTTGTAAGACGAACACAGGGACAACTCCCCAGATCGGACAACAACACCGTGGTAGCGACCTGTCAATCACAAGGTAACCGTGCCATAAAGCATCCCTTGCTTCATGGTCTATCGTCCACTAAATGGGACCAGGATTTATTAAATGAACTTCATGCTATATTGAAGAAGACTTGAAACTAGCGATTGAGACCATAAACTCATGACAAGCCAGACAAGTGTGGACTGTGAAAACAACAAAAAAAGACAAAACAATTCAGCAATTTAACAATTTGATAATTTGAAACCAATGCACGTGAGACGATAAAATTATAAAAATGTAATAAAATGGAATTAACAGCTATAATAACAGCAATAGTAGTAAAACAGTGTGAAATAAAACTAGATTAATAAAATAACATTAAAGTAGAATACGATTTTACAACTTAAATACAATAAAATAAGTGAATAGAATAATAAAATAATAACCATTCTTAATCAATGAGTATTGTCAAATTGACAAAAAAAAAAGCTCAGGATGTTGGAGAAAACTTTCAACTTGAAATTTATAGTCATTAAAAAGAAACACTTGTGCAACCAGCAGCTCTTTCTGCTTCACGCCTCTATAACTCAAGAAATATCTGGCGACTCTCACAGCCACCAATCACATTTAAACAAGTCACCAATCAATTTAAATAAAGGCAATTACATGGCCTTTATAATCTAACCAGCTCTCCCTCTGCTGTCTACCTGCTACACATTGCTTTTACCGTTGATTGATATCTACCCTTCTACCTTATTATTACCATACTTGGCAATGGCAGCTCTTGCCTTGCGTTTATTCCATAACTCGGTGATAAATGTCTGCCTGGTTCTGCTCTGAACGGCCCTTGAAGGGGTTTTATTGCGCTCCCCGCTGAAAAACACCCTCAGGAGCCGAGTCAGTTCAGCCAAATAAATGTGTGTCACCTTTTGTTGCAATGAAACGGTGCTATAGGCTCTGATGTAAGTGTCTGTGACAGAACATTTAATATACTATCAAATTCTTTCTTAGGATGTTATTTGCCTCGAAACAGGTGGAAAATCCCCACAGTGGGTGAGGTAACTCCATTTGTGTCGAAGTGAGGGAAATCCAAGTGTCCATGATGTAGAAACTGGATTAAATAAGACCAATTGGAAGACATAAATGGGACTTGATTAATGTTGATTTGTGTGAGAAAGACGTGAAATTGTCACATATCATGGGCAGAGTCTTCTCTTTTTAAGACTCAACGGTTGTCATGTGTGGCAAAGCCCACCCACCTGGTATTATAAGCATGTTGTCCTGACTGAATTATTTGCAAATTATATGCAAATATCCATACAGCCTTTCTTTCGGTATTTCATTCTTAGCTTTTCGTCCGCTGGCAGTGCTCCACAGCTACATGTGTTGTAATAAGGCCAGATCACCAGCAGCAATCTCCTGTAATATTGGATCCACCTTCTGTCTCAGACAGATGCCAGGACCGGCCATCCATCTAGCACCCATCTTTCTTCCACAGTTACCAAAAAGTGTGTTTAATTGCCTCGAAAATGGACGTCTCCACCCCTGCAATAAGGGGATCAGAGCCATTAGGAAGATTAATGGGCCTGGTAATGATGTTAAGCAGATACACCATGATTGAAATTCCGTTACATGTGTGCATGCACACGCACGCGCTTGTACAGCTGCGCACGCCGACGCCCCCAAACACACAAATGAGATTAACCCAAAACACCATTAGGGATATTTTCTTTTCGCACACAACAAAAATCTCATCAACAATATCTTTGTTATTGTTGGTCTCTCAGCTGAGGCCAGAGAGGGAAGATCCTCAGTTGCTATTCTGAGTTCAGACTCAGGCTTCATGTGTCTTTGACACGTGGACTGGAGGAGCCGGGGATCAAACCGCCGACCTTCCGATTGGTGGGCGACCTGCTCTATCCCTGAGAGACAGCCACCGAAATCTATTGCAATCCCAAACAATAAGAGTGTTCATTTGTGCATTTTCAATTCGCACTTAAAAAACCCAGAGAGGAAACGCTGTAGATGTGAAAAAAAAAAAAGTTGGAAAAAAGTTTCAAAACTTGACTGAGGTGGAAAAGATGTGGTATCGATAAAAACGAAATGTGCTCAACTCCCATATTTTTTCTGTGTTCGTAATAGATTGTATTATGTTTATATTTGTTTTAGATGCTATTTATTGGACTACTTTATGTACTGTATGTCCACGCCTGTTTTCTTTCTCTGTATTGATTTCCTCTGTTACTTCCTGCTCAGGTCTGAGCCATGATAACACCTGGATCGGGTTAAATGATCGTACAGTGGAGGACGACTTTCAGTGGACCGACAAGATGGACCTGGTAAGGAACCGGCTGTGTCTGTTGTGTCTCTTACTCAGCTGTTGATCCCGGTGGAGTTTAAGGCTCTAGAGAAACTGAATACATTTGGCGGCGCTCAGCCTGTGCTCCATTGTGATCCCAACAAAATATTTTCACTGTTACCTCTGACTTCTTTGCAATACAGCTTTATCTACTGATAGTAACAGCATACCTTCAGCGTGCACTTAGAAAACACACAGCATGCACTTTTTTTTGTGCCATGAAGAGTTGTATTCTCATTTTCCATCATCACATACAAAAACATCACAATATCAAAAAGAGAACATGAATTTAGGGGAAATAAATAAATAATGTTCTGCACATAATTGATTATTGTGAAAACATAAGTAGACGTTTGATCAGTAATTAGTGTCCGATGTCAAGAAAATTCTGTTTAATTTGAGTTTAAAAAAGACAACAGTTATTTGTCTAACTGTGTGTCTGTTTTTTTGTTCAGCAATATGAGAACTGGCGTGAAAACCAGCCAGACAACTTCTTTGCCGGAGGAGAAGACTGCGTGGTTATGATTGCTCACGAGAACGGCAAGTGGAATGACGTGCCCTGCAACTACAATCTGCCCTACGTCTGCAAGAAGGGAACAGGTGAGAACAGCGAGGTGGAAGGAGGGAGACGGGAGGAGAGAGTGGCACGGAGTACGCTGCAACTTCAACAGGTGATTAAGATGATTGACAGAGAGGCGAGGAGGCAGGCTGAGAGTAGCAGGATGTAAAAGAGGAAGAGGCCGTGAGGAGACATCGGATTTAAAGAGTGAGACGGTGAGGAATCGGACAGGAGGAGGCAGAGTGAGACGGAGAAAAAGGGCAAAGGAGAAACAACCTCGCAGCGCTGTCGGTTCTTTAGTTATACATCCTACAAATTAGAATCATAAGTGAGAAAAGATGACAAAATGTTCTTAAAACTGTTTTACTCACAAGCTCACAAGTGTTGCAGCCTATTTCTGACAGCACATGAACCTCCGGGGGATTGTGAACCCTGGCTATGTCATACTTAACATTATACACGTCTCTGTGCAGCGGAGGAGATTAGCACCGAACCTCTTCAATCAGTACACGTACTTCAGATTCACACTCATTACTGCTCACCAGCACTCCTCCTTCTATCTCATCGTCCTCCAGCACGACTTTAAAAAGTCCTCCGCGTACCCCTCATATCACGGCTCCATTTCCTCTGCCAAATGTTCTGTTTTAGTAAGCTGAAGCACATCCTGGGGCAGAACGTACTTTCTGCTTTATGTTCAGGAAACTTAAACTCAGCAAAACGAGGTGAGCAAACTTGTTGGTTGGTTAACTTCCTTATATACGCCTGCTACCTCCGCTTTATGTCCCCTGTTGCAGCTGGCCCTCCTTGGCGCTGGAGTGAAGCCACTACATGCTCCTCTGAGAGCCCATTAGAGCTTATTTTTGCCACACATTTGCATACAGGTCAAACTTACGACTGATGAAAGACGTAAATGTAGCTAGGTGGAGTTTAGCAGGAAGGTTTAGAGAATTACTGGGACACAGGAAGCCACTAGTGGCTGTATCTCTAAAGCTTACCCTGGAGCTTTGGATGGGACAAGCTTTCTGTTTCAGCTGTAGGCGTGTGGACGTAAAAATCTTTTGAAGAAAAGCTTTATATCATAGATCATAGATGACTGCAGTATAGAAACAAAGGTGAACACACACCTTTTGAGACATGTTTTGGAGTGACTGTACAAAACATCATTGGTTAAGATGTATAATATGTTAGCTGAAACAATATGTGTAATTCAGATTATAGTAGTTTCATCCCACTATTTGCATTAGATTTGAGTGGATTTTTTTTAATTACATTTATCAGGCATTCAAAAACTAAGAAAAAGTCGGCATTTATTTTATTTAGGATCTCTTCCCGTGGGGTAAATCCTTGTGTCTGATTGGTTATTCCTGCTCTGAGCATACACATCAGCAATTATGCGATCACTTGAGAGCTGCTCTTAAAGGTTTCTCCTACACTTCGCTGTAAGTAGGTGCAAAGTTGCTTGATATATGTTGTTATTCTTCACTTCTTTCTTTCTTTCTTCATGTTGACAGTAGATTGAGGGTATTAGTCAGCTAATAAAATCAATCTTTACAGGGTTAGTTTAACCTCTGAGGGTATGATGACCGACTTTACTGTCTTTCAGTGGCTGTAGTAGGTTCAGGTTTTATAGCTAGAACTACAAAACCGAAGGAATCCACTGGTACCAACCATGTCATGCTAGATTGTCGGAAAGAAGGCTAAATAACGCTCCAAAGTTAGGCTAAATTTTGGCGAGGAAAAACTGGCATGGCCATTTTCAAAGGGTCTCCTTGACCTCTGATATGTGAATGAAAATGGGTTCTTTGGGTACCCACAGGTCTCCTCTTTACTGACATGCCCACTTTATGATAATCACATGCAGTTTTTTTTAATGCAGTATAAATATGTTATTTTTGCCTACTCTAAAAATTGTGTATTTAAATATTTGTGCACACTGGGGTCCCTAAACAGTCTTGAGTTACATAAATTGTGTATCACTGTAAAGCTGAGACTCTTGTGGATCCACTGAGCCCAACTGTATTCATGTGTGATGATGTTAATCCCCATAGTAGCCATTTCATATAGTGAGACCATTTTTTGAAACTTGACCTCACTATATAAAATGACCTGTGGTGACCTCTAGGATAATCACAGCCTCATGAAACTTTACAGCCACAAACTAAAGACCTAGAGCATTCAGAGGATTGATGGCTTTCCTAGGTAGACTGACAATAAGGGGGTTTCTGAGCAGTTTCCACAACAGAAGTGCTCGCCATCCAATCGCCGAAAAATGCAATTCTTGCAGAAATCTCCAAATGTCAAAAGTTTTTTACACCAAATCACAGCATGGCTTTATGACTAGAAAAAATATGGTGGGTCTCTTAGGGTTAAAGTATTTGACGGGGGGGAACATGTCAGACATTTTGGTTCTTGGTTGTCAACATGGTTTTCTTCTTAACCCCTGAGCTATGGGCTGCTGAGTTTGACCTATACTTGTAGAACTAATAAAATAGCTCCCCTAATCGTCCCTTGTCATCACCGAATATTGGATGAGCCTTAACATAAAAGCCTTAAAGGCTTTACTGATGGTCATTATGTTAATTTGAACTAGTTATTTGTGCTTTAATAGATGGTTTGTCATCAGAGGCCACATGCGTAGAGAACGTACAGTCCTTCTAAAGCCTCAGGCGACGAGCTCGTCTCCTGAACCACCCGGCTCTATTCCTCTATGAAAGGAAAGGTATTTCCCTCACAAGCAAAGTGTTGCACCACCTCTGATGCACACTGTCGCAAGTCCCCAAGCACCCAGCCCACCTCTGACCTTAATCAGTCAGTTACAATCACCAGCGTCTTTTCATCTCCCCCGCCGCCTCCCCCGTCAGCCTCTTCTCCCACTCTAAGTAACCCCCATGTAATGTCTTGTCTTATCAGTGGAGTTTGTCAGCTCCGTGCTGAGTATTCTCCACCCCGATTTCTAACGCTCGCACCTCATGTGATCCGTTTTTTTTTGTTCACCCTGGGATGGATTCAGCGATAACGACACCATGTGAGCCTATCGGACACCTCAATCAGTCGCCCAGGGGCCACACAGGGCGATGTGTCATGCAGATGGTGACGATATTTTTTGTCATATAACGGAAAAGAGGTGAGACCACCATCTGATGAGACGGTGATCAGATCTCGGGGAAAGAGAGCCAAACTCATCACACATATTATTTGTACAACCCACTCGCACAAGCCTCCAATCATTAATCACACATATATTGAACCGTTTTAAACCCGCTGTCTCTGATTTCCTACAAAAATCTTTACCTTGAGATATCTAGCCAGCTAAATATCTGCATAAACTGTGTTGCTGTGGTTTCCTCCTGTCGTACAAATATCTTTCAGATCATTAAAACATCTCGTGAGGTCTATAGGACATATTTTCATCATCGTTTCATCATTCCGGATCAACATTGTGTCACGAAAAAAAATAGATTTAATGGAAAACAGTAGCACAGATGAAGTTTTACACGTACAGTACATTTGGATTCAAGCGACAAGAGAGTCACGCACTCTTCTGCCTCGGAGCTCTTCGAGCGAGGACAAGAGGGAATTTACCCACAACAGGACATGTAAGTATTATGAAATTGTTCCATTATTCTGATGGGTTATTATGTACAGAGACAGAAAATCTAATTTTGCATGACATACCCAGCGCGCTCTCAGAGTGCTTTGGGAGATGATAGGCTGTCGTCACTCACTGCCTTTAGCAGTTGATGTGTCCATTGGTGTGTAATGTAATCATTGTTGGGGAAATGTATTTTGAAAGTAAGGGGGGAAAAAATATTTTTATTTCTATATGAATTACCCAACTAGCTACAGTGCATGTTTGTAGTTATATGTCTGTTTTAGCTAGTGTAGTGCACAATTCCCTCAAGCAATTGACATTTTAGTCCAGAAGGGACTGGGGGGGAGGAAAGGTTCACTGGTGTGTGAGGACCCTACAGGGGAAGGATGGTACATGTGTGTTTGTGCTGAAAAAGTACACACACTCCCCTTGTGTTTAATTGATGCAGACATCTTATATACTGTATATTATTAATGTAATAATAATCCTGATGTTGATTTGTGTTTAGTGCTGAAGATGAATCTGTCACAGACAGGAAGGAAAGAAAGGAAGGAGGAGATAAAGATCCTCTTCACCAACCCCACCTGAGCAGCCACAGACTTCCCCACAGGGACCCTGTCTTGTCATTTTGCAGACATCGCTGCTACAGATAGTTACATCCTCCACAGGGAGACGTGTGCAGGGACCCAGCAGAAGTCCACGACCCAGCAGACCTCCAAGGAGCTGCTCTCTCACCACATTACTCTGCTCACTGGCTCACATACATCTCCCGTCTCCAAAATTGTAATTCTTTACATAGGAGGACTTTTTAACTTCACAGATGCAACTAATAAAATCAAAGGAATAGTTTTGTGGAATACACTTTGCTTTTTTTTTTTTGCAGAGGATTAGATGAAAAAACGGAAAAACGTCCGTACACGTCGTCTGTGCATCAGCTTATTACGACCCATGTTTACGTTTGTTGTAAACATTCTGAATTTTTTGCCTGTTTCTAGTCTTTATGCTAAGTTAAGCTAACGTGTCTTAGCTCCAGCTCCATACTTGACGCAGGCATGAGTATCGATCTTCTCATCTAAAGCAAATCCGGCAATTTTTCAAAATGTTGAGCTATTATTTTAATAATGGCTGCAATCGATTTGCGGTCGATGCAAGTTCAGTGTCAGATTCCTGCTGCCTCAATGAAATAGCTTAGTGACGTATTTAATTGGAAATGAGCCATTGATAATATTAATAGTGGCACATGTGCTTTTGTTGTTATGTCAAAATGTGTGTTGTGAAAAGAGCAGGTTAGTTTGCTCTGTGATTTGAATAAAGTTTGGAAGAATCCTAAATATATTTTTTGTGTTTTTCTCTTTAATAAATTCCTATATTTACAACATGCTGCGTGATATCCCTTGTTTGCCGATGTACTTCAGAAGGTACAGTAAAGACACACTGTGGTCTATGCAGTATTTTTGTACTGCATGGTATACAGTAATCCAAAACACCGCCATTTTCTGCCTTTTCTATCTGTCAGGTGGTCTGGGCTGTAGGTGGCACCGTCAGCAAACATCCACACAAACAACTCCTGCAGTTTGTTATTTAATAAACAAGACTGAATCCGTCCACATCTACTGTTTCCATGCGAGACTCGCTCCAGTAGTGTTTCAGTACCAATGCACACATGCTTTGATGTCTCTCTGATTCATCCTAACAGGATTGCCAGTAGGTGTGCGGATGCTTTGAGGCCACGGAGGAGTGCTGAGAGGAACCAGCATCTAACTGTCTGCAGCTCTCCCCATGCCGCTAACACACACTGACTACCCCCTGCAACACAGACAGAAGCACACAGCGACAGAAAATACCTCTAGAAACATGCTGCGTTCAAGGATACAGCTAAAGCACACACCTGCATGCAGGAGTACCTTCCTCCTAGCTTCTAATGTTGGCTAAACTAAAATACCTTAAATCAGCTGTATGACACCTACGCCATCTGTAAGCTTAGTGCACAAGTCTTTATTCTACATTTCTCTCCATCTTCAGTCTTCCTTCAGCCACCTTTCTTCATTTTTTCCTCTTTTTATGCCTCCATGCTGGCAACAGCCGTGGCCAGAGGCATTACGTTTTCAGGTTGTCCGTCCGTCCGTACGTATATGGCTGTACGTACGGTCCATTCTTGTGAACGTGATCTCAGAAACACCTGGAGGGAATTTCTTCAAATTTGGCACAAGTGTCCATTTGGACTCAAGGATGAACTTATTAGATTTGGAGGTCAAAGGTCAAAGTTATTCCAGTTTATTACTTGTTCTTCTTCCAAGTTATGAAACAGACACTTTAAATGAGCGTCATTTTTGGCTTCCTGCTTTCTAATACCTGGTTCACACTACACAACTTTAGCCTTGATTTTCCACTCGCCGACAGTTTTTGGAGCTCCCAGAAAAAAAGCCCCAGATCAGAGGCAAATCTGCGCTCGCAAATCGGCATTGGCTCGACACTCGCAAATCAGCGCTTGAGTGCTATGTGTGAACTGTTCAAAGACAGAAGCTCGCTGATGCATCGCAGACACATCCAAGATATCTAGCATGCTAAATATCTGGACTTGTCGGGGAGTCTGGCCACGAGCTACAGCCAATGAGAGTGCAAGATATGGGTTGACTGTAACAATAGGAACTTTACTGTATGTGTTGCATTTGCAACACGGACTAAAGTTGTTGTTGCACCTTGAGGAAACAGGCTGTAAATACTAAAGAAGTGGGGGAACAGGCTATTTTGTGATTTAGCATGATCAACAAGCATTGAATACAAGGAAAGTTCTGTGGATTGCTTGAGCGAAAAATCCTGTCTCGTGGATGGTATTTTGTCATTTACCGTGTCTCATGTGTGTTTTGGTGACAAAACGTAGTTTGGGGACCTCATCGGGGATTCCTCCTGGTGAAAGATCTTTTAGACCTCCTGTCGCCGGTTAGCCATGTAGGGTGAAAACCACAACAACTTCAAGACAGTTGTGTAGTGTGAATCTGTCTTAAGCTAGAACATTTGGAACATTTTTATGTGTATGTGTGTGAGAGTATCGGGAACTTAGTCTGACTTTTCAAAATCTGCCTGTACACAGAAAGCAACCCACAGCAGGAGAGGGTGTAGATATTATAAGCCAATCTAATCATGTAAACAAAAATATTGTCTGACAGTGTGTGTGACTCATCTGCTATCAGACACATACAGAGATGCCAGGAGTGGCTGACTGTTTAGTCTTAAACAAAAAGTGGTTTACCAAAAATCCTCACTTGTATCTCAACGGTTTAAGTCACAGCTTAAAAGATTGAGAAGCAGCGTTGGAGTATTTTGAAAAGTACATTTTTCACAGTTTTTTTTTTAAAGAAACCCAGTTCCTCTCTCGATGGCAGCCCCGTACGTCCTTCAGGCTTTATTCTACAAAGGACCTTTTCTGACTTAAAGCGTCGCCCATAAAATCACGGCTCCATTTGGTTTTTCTGAGTTTAGTGACATTTTCTTTTATCCCTACTTCAATACATTGTGGCTTCGCTTGCCCCCGCTGCAAGAAATCATTCAACAGTGTACATAGGTGAGGGCTAATGGAAAACTACCTTTTAGCCTTCCATTTGTGTTGAGTGTGTGATCGTCTCAAGTGAGGAGGAAAGTGCTTTTTGCCCCATTCCTTCCACAACACATTAAACTGTAAATGTGGCATTAAACCTTTCATCAGAGTTAATGACATTGCTTTCCCATATTAAGAATTTAAGAGGTATTAGGACAAGGACAAGGGAATTAAGAGGGTTTGTAAACATTTTGTGATTGCTGATTAAGTCCTCTCGTGACCAATTTTAGCACTGAAGTGTGTAAATCACATTCAAGGGTGGAATCAATGGTAGTTACCGGTGTTGGCAAATTGGAAGTTTTTCCGCCTCAAACTAATTTCCACAACCTTTAACCCCTCAGACTATTAGCCAGCTCTGAGTTTTCTCTCTGAAAGGAGTTCAAGCTGGGACTTAAAAAGTATGTGAATTGTTTCTGGACGTCTTAACCGACCCGTTTACACTCCAAACCCGTCAAATACTGACGCTTGGACAGTGCCCCTCAGCGTCTGACATCGACGCACCGAGGCATCCTTTAGCATCTATATGGGACACACCGGGCTTTCAACCAACTCCAATGTAAACCCATCCGCATCATTATTAGATGCTCAGAGCAACTGACGTAGTATAAAGAGCGAGAAAGTCCGTGAAGGGCTGGAGGGCAGGTTGGATGTGTCAAACAAACACGGAACTATCACACAAGAGGCTGCTGTTCATGTTAAACCAAGTCAGCGTTGATGACTTATTTCACTGTAGTTTTGTTACGTAACTCACGTACTTAAGTAACACAGGTTATGTTACAAATCTACTTTGATTTTTTTACATAACAAACATTCTTATTTTAACCAAAATCGCAATCTTTTCGTTACGCAAATAAACCTAGGAAGTTTATTTTGAATTGAGACTGTATGTATGTTACGAGTGACGAAACTGACACACCGTCCCTGACGCGTCCAAAACTGATGCTAGAGGGGCACCTAGAGCGTCATAGTTTGAAGCGTAGGGCCACTGACCAAGCATTTGACTAGTTGAGAGTGAGAACATGTTGTCATAACTATTAAAACCCAGATGGTACACATTTAGTGGATAGTTGAGTGTGATAATCAATGTGAATACTTGGTGATGATATACAGTATCTCATACAGAAAGCCTAATCTTGTTGCTGCTAATTGCTTTGTTCCTAATTGTTCTTCCCCCAAAAAAAGTTTGATAAAAAGGGACTGACAAATAATAGACACGGGAACTTTAATCCCATGGCGTAATGAATGAACGGCACTGCAGGAGCCTTGATAAACACTTTCGCTCACCGACGGCAGGCTTGGTGTGTCAGGGCCTTTAGAGCTTCTTCCACCTCTGACTATTTCATAAATGGTTTAGTAGTCATGCTCTGCTGACTGATATGTCTAAAAGAAATGACTAATAACAGCTATATCTCATTTTAAATCAAAGATTATCATGGATGAAATGGCAATTCAACGTGGTGACTAAAAACTCAAAACTCTCCCATGATTTTGGTGCACATTGTGTTGAAAGTTCCAACACATTCACCTGCTGCCTCCGCTGGAGAGACTGGCACCCTCTGACAGCAGAGTTAGAATATCTGTGAAGTTGTTTGAGTGCATCCCTGAGGCTTGTCCATCCTGTCAGTCTCTGACCAGAGTGTCAATCCTCTCTCCATCTCAGCTTGTGAAAACATTTTTCTGATTCTCCTCTTTCTGAAACGCTGTGTTACTTTGACAGCCGCCCACTCACGCTCAGACACGCTGTCCTGAGGACACTAAATCCACATTTTGATGTTTGTGCTGTGGGTGGTTTTCTAAGAGCTGTGTATGTGTATTCCTTCGGGACATTTAACTGTTTTAATCACGATATCACCGATAAAGGTGAACCCAGGTAAAAGCCATTATTATTAGGTATATATTCATCACACAAGAGGATATAAAACAGAAGTGGACTGATTAATATTCTGTGTTGTTCCGTCTCTTTCCTCTCCCCTGCAGTGCTTTGCGGAGCCCCACCCACTGTGGATAATGCCTTCCTGATTGGTCGTAAGCGTTCCCACTATGACATCCACTCTGTGGCGCGCTACCAGTGCGCCGACGGCTTCCTGCAGCGCCACGTGCCCACTGCTAAGTGTCGTGCCAACGGCAAGTGGGACCGACCTAAAATCATCTGCATAAAATGTAAGTTTTACACGACAGGATTTTCACACAGCGGGACGGCAGACAACAAGACTTAAAGCAGTATTTCCATTTGTTAGGTCATTTTCACATTTACATGTTCTTATTTTTAGCACGCACACCACCGTAGGTGCGTAAGACGAAACCTCCTACAGTAACTGCCCCCGGGAGCTGCTGTCACCGCGCACATTCAGCCTCTCCATCCCTGCTCATTATTAATAATTGCGAGCGAAAAGATTACTGTGGTTGCACACTAAATGAAATCCCCTGGGCTTACTTAGAAGTGGTAGGGTCTCCTTTGAAGTGCTTTATGCTTGAGGTAGAGGGTTTTTTTTTTTTTTTCAGACTGTTCAAAACAACTCTTTTGCAACTGGTTGACCGTTTATTAGATACAAAGGATGTGCATAAAAAAACGTTCAACCAAAGTGAAATCCGACCTTTATACTCTCTATCATGCATGAGCTTTTCTGCATAAAGAATAAAACACTTGAAAGTGCAGCAAATGTTCTCATATTCATCCTCATAGAGGTTTTTATGGAGGATGGAGTGAAATTATAATAAGGGTCTGGTTGCAGAGCTCCAGGCTCGGGCGCACCTCCACCGTCAGACCCTCTCCGACTCTGAGCTTGGAGAAGGAAGTGACGTCTGAAATTTTCTTTGCCAGAGTCGATCATCAGGATACTTTAGTTCATTTTATTTGAATAAGCCACACAGCCACGGTAGACAATACTACCATAATATTTTGATAAAACTGTAACTTATAAAGTTAGATAAAGGTTAATAACTTGTACTTAAAGTATGAGTTTTCTAATGTTAGCTAACGTTAGCTAGCTGTGGTAATGTCATTAGCAAACTAATGTTAATGTTATCTGAAACGATTTAATTTTTTTAATGTTAGTTTGCTAACGACATTAGCGTAGCTAAATCATGTAAAGTTCAGAAGTGAGGTTAATCTACCTCTGTGGTTCTATCAACATTCACCTCAGTCTAAGTCCTCCTAGCTACTGATTGGTTAGTTCAGTCACATGTGAGTTTTGAACCAGGAAGTGTTGTTGTTGTGAAACTGATGAAGTGTGACGAACAGTAAAGTGCTGCTTGAGAAAGTTATCTGTCTCCATTCGGCTGTTTCTCCTGAATAAGAGTGATCCAACCACCACACATCGAACACTCACATTACACTTGTAAGGTTAAGGGGCTACACGTTACAGTATTTGCTGCTAAATGCTATGTTAGCTAACTTTATAAGATGCAGTTATATCGAAATATTAAGGTTTTATTGTGTATTATTGGTGGGTGTCGTCTGGTATGGAGTGATACAATGGACGTGATACAATGTATTAAATATACATTCAGTAGGCTACTTTATTTATTAATAATAAGCGGGATAAAACAATGCACTGCACAATATAATACAGTGGAATATAAATGTTATTTATTGATAAGGAAGCGCGATAAACACATGATTTTCCATATCAACACATGTGATAACACACATGATTTCCCACCTTAATAAGTGTGATAACATATAAGATTTCCTACCTTAACACGCATGATAACACGCATAGTTTTCGACCTTAACAGGTGATAACACACATGATTTCCCACCTTATCACATGTGATAACACACATGATTTCCCACCTTATCACATGTGATAACACACATGATTTCCCACCTTATCACATGTGATAACTCACATGATTTCCCACCTCAACACGCATGATAACACACGTGATTTTCCACCTTGGGTCCTGGTGATGGAGGTGGGTCCCAGCGCCAGAGGTGCCTGAGCCTGGAGCTCTGCAGCAGGATGCTATTGGAAATAATGACATCGCAGTTTTTCATTCATTCATTCATTCATTTTTGAAGCCACCTTATTTTAACCCAGTTAAGCATCTAAAATCTATAATAACCATCCTTTTTATGCAACTTTCCCACGCCTTATCTTCTTTGAGCCTTAAAATAAACTTTATTTTTCCTACACTGATTTTAAAGGACTCACTCCGACTACGACAGGATAAATGTCTGAACTTTTCAGCATAATTTCTTGCTTCTTCAGAGGAGATATAAAGGGTTGATATATATATAAATATTCAACAAACTGTGCCTTGTATTCCATTTCACTCAGCTCACAATGTGACAGTAATGATGAAATACTGAAATAATGTAGCTTCTGTTGAAAGTGATAAAAATGATTTTCCTTTCGACTCTTTAATCTTTGGACAGAGTTGTTTTTATGGCCCAGAGTTATAGTGTCGTTATCACTCATTGCAGATGACATGCCTTTGCTGGCAAAAAATCCAGAGAGGGACAGAGCAACCTAATTTGGCAGTACACCCCAGGAACGAGCGTATACTGAGGCTGTGAGTGGGTGGCTAGCTCAGTGTGCTCTCGCTAAAGGCGCTCGGTCGACTGAATGTGAGATAAAACAGATTCCCTCAGTGTGGTGGAAACAAGCTAAACCTTCTACAGAGAACATGTGGTTTTGACCTTACTGCTTTTTGATCTTTTTCCCTCGTCTCTCACCTGTTTTCACCTCCCTCCGACTATCCGTCTGAATGCTTCTGATGCTTGTCAGTGATTCATCTCCCTCTTACATCGGTTTTCCACTCTTTCTGACTCTTTAATAAATCGCCTGCTCCTTTGTACGGAAGCCCTGAAAGGCAAGCGTGAATTTCTTTGTTCTGATGATCCATTTTTCCAAGTCTGATCTAAATTATTTTCTCTCTTTTGTGTTTATGACTTAAGAACAGGTGAAAAGAATGTTTTTCTAAGTTAGTCAATTTTATTTGTATAGCACAAAATCACAAAGCACAAATTTGCCTCATGGGGGCTTTACAATCTGTACAGGATACGACATCCTCTGTCCGTAAAAAAAAAGTTCCTTTTTTTCTGTGAAACAGGTGGAAAAATAAATTTAGGCAGATTTTACGAAGTTACTTTTTTTTCATTAGTTCCCAAAAAAAAAATCTCTAAATCACAAAAAAATCTCACTTGCCTTTCAGTGCTTCCATCCTTTCTTTTAACTCACTCTCTCTGTTTCGCTCTGTTTGCCCCACCAGCCCGACGAGCCCACCGCTACCGGCGCCACCACCACAAGGGCAGGAGGGAGCGCAGGAAGCACAAGAGGCACGGCCACAGAGAGGGAGGACACCACGGGGGAGACAACCACAACCACGGCCGCGTCTGAACCAAAAAAAAACACCCCTTTCCGTTTCTCCTCTGCTGCCAACTTGCCTGTCTCCCTGTCGTCCCCTTCCTCTCGCCCCCGTTTCCCCCAAACTTCACACCTTACCGCTCAAAAACTCTCCGCCCAAGCCCCCCTCCCTGCACCGCACCGCCCCGCCCTTAGCTCCACCCCCTGGCTCTCTCCGAGTCAGCTTGTATCATAGTCAACTCTGAGGCCTGCCGAAGTGCTGCAAGGCGTCACCGGGACAATAACAAATCCCTTTGTACTCTTTTTACTTTCTCTGTTTTCCTTTCTCGTCCTAACTTGTCTGTCTCCCACCTATCCTCTAACTCGACCCAGTTACTCTCCCTCCGAGCTCAACGATGACCTGAAACATGGGGCTACGCTGACCTGTTTTTGAAAAAAAAAGAAAAAAATACCTTTGAGATCCACGCCGAACATTCTTCGGAGAGAAGTGGTTTAGTACAAACTATAAATAGGGACGGCATCACTGAAAATGTCGTATCAAAATCAGACGAGTCAAGGAAGACGTCCGTGTTGTTGACTTGAGCCTTTTTTGTCTGTTGAACACACATTATTTTTTACAGTGTTTATTTCTTGACTCTGCTGCTTTTGGTTTGCTCTTTGTAAGACATTGTACTTGACTTAAAGCGACTTATTCTGAAACAGATTTAATTGATTTTCTTTGAATCAGAGGCAGTTGTAATTGAATTATTTGATTGTTAGCGTTGTATCTTCTTGTCAGTGTGAGACAGTTACTTTAGATCAGATGCTTAAACCCCCAGAGGAAAATGGAAAACGCATCTCAATTCAGTTTCATCACATCACGTCACACATCAGTCACTTTTCAGAAGTGTCGAACGATCTCAAACAGCTCGCGTTGTGTCAGACATCCATCCCCGTCTTTTTCAAGGGTTAATCGGCATCCTTTGATGTCAGTTTGTCTCAACTCAGCTCAGCAATCCCACGTCTGCTTTGCCTTTTTCTTATAGTTTGTGTGTCGCTGTGAGAATGTCTGCTGTGAATTAATGAAGGTGATGCAGCAGGGCGAAGTTCCTCTCACTCATCAACAGTTTTGCGTCTTCGGTCTGATGAGGAGAAATTATTCCGTCAGCCGGAGAGAGACGGAGCACGTTATCTATCCAGCAGCGCCCTCATATGTCAAAGTCCATGAGCAGAGTTTGGATATACAAAGAAATATGTCATTACAAAAACAACTTTTAAATTTTACATTCAGCCTTTCAAAACCTTTTCTTAAAGGGGACATATCATGAAAAACTCTCTTTTTCAGTGCTTGTGCTCATACATTTGGGTATCTGGAGTACCTACCAACCCACAAACTGTGAAATAAGACAACCCAGTCAGTTTTTGTGGGCTGCCTAGTTCAGAAAACATGTATGAACCTAAAAATGAGCATATGTCCCCTCTAAAACAAAACTGATTCTGCAATCGGGGTGAGATCTTTGCCTGCTTTTAGTGCATTTTCAATCGTGTTAAAAATGTTCTAGGAAACAGGACAGAATCCCTGTATTAGTATAAAGAGTAAAAGTAAGATTCTTGAAGAAAACAGCAGCATTGGTGTTTTGTTAAATAAATGTGTGTGGATAGAACCAGCCCTCTAAACCAGGATGAGTTGGGGAACAGGCATGAAAACTAGCAGAGACTAATGTTGATGGCTGTTGGATCATGAATCAAAGCTGTGTACACGGGGTATGAAAATATGAATATGAGGCACATTGGGATACATTGAGCTCTCTCATCTTGGTGTGTGTGTGTGTGTGTGTGTGTGTGTGTGTGTGTTTATGATTGAGGATGTTGACAGTGGCTGAGGTCCCAGAGGACGATGATCGAGAGGGTCAGCAGAGATTAAGGCTTCCCATTTCTGGGGCAGACCGAGTCCCTCAGCTGCTCACACCTGTGCTCGCTGCTGCTGCCGCCGCGCGTCCTGCTTTAAAGAGGGGATTGAGACGGATAGAACAAGCGATTTGCTCCCTTTCCCTTCCCTTTTACTGCCAGGTTAAAATGGTGTTTTTTAAAGCCAGCACTTGAGGTTGGAGCTTCTGGGATTATGTCCCAAATACTGACTCCAGCATTTTTATCCTTTATGTTTCTCCCTCTTGTTCTGGCTTTCACTCTCACTTTTCATTTATCGTCCTCGCCCGACATTCTTTTCACTGTCACTGTCTTTTTACAATAGAAACATATTGGAGGACCTAAATTCAGTTTAACCAGCTCTGTTTTCCAGCAGCCTGTCTCATAAAAAGAACACTAAAGCACGAACAGGTTATAAAAAGTCACCTGAGGTAAGAAAATCCATCCTGTGCACATTAATTCTCTGCCTTTGTTTGTCTCTTCTCACCTTGGCAATGACAACACCTCCGCACGGAGGAGAAAAGTGAACCTACACCTCTGTATCAGTTTAATTAATCTACTGCATGCCTAATTAACAAGTTGCATTATCTGCAGAACAGCAGAGCTGTGATGACAAGGGAGGGGTTAGGTTGACGGACAGCCAGTGGAAGGTTTAGGGTGACGGACAGGAGACCCAGAGAACTGTGACAGCCGTCAAACCGCTGTCGAATCTTAGATGTCAGGCTGCAACGGGCCTCTTTTTTTCTATCTGTCTGGGAAAATGGATTGAGCACGGGTGGTTGAATGAAAGGGCAGACAGAAGCCCCTCACACAGTAATGCAGATCAGTCGATGTCCAGAGACAGTGTAATTACAGCTGTGTTCAGCTGTGTGACAGGAGTTGAAAACTTTCTAAAAAATGATCAAGTGAGGAACTTCATTTGGGCCGTAGAACAGAGAGCATGACGAGATGTGATTGGACAAAATTTAATTAATTGAGGGGCGCGTTCACACCAGCTTTGTTCAGTCCGGTTGAACCGAACGCTGGAGCGTGTTGTACACCCTCAGTGCAGTTCGTTTGGGTTGGTGTGGACGCCGGACTCAAACGCTGGTGTGGACCAAACAACCGCTCTCCGGTCCGCCTCGAAGGGCTTGGTCTGGGACCGCTGTCAAGTGAACTCTGGGGCGGTTCATTTCTGATGTGAACACCATTCAACCCAATCACAAGAAGCGTATCATTTATGTGTCATTTCATTGGATAAAAAAACATATTTTTCCTGTTTTGGTGAACTAGTAGCCTATTGGCACGTTTGCGATGTCTGTCTTGTCTTCTTCGCCTCTGCAGAGATTTTTAGGCCCACCACAAAAACACCACAGATTTATGTTGAACTTGGAAGTTTAACATAAATCGTTGAAGTTTGAGAAGTCTGACTTCTTTCACTAAGCAAGTGTGGGTGTTTGTGTGCGTGTTGTGTATGTAAGTGGACAGCTTGCTTTTGGCCCGTCCTCTGGGACTGGCCAGTTTTTGCTCTCTCTCGCTCCTTTTTGAAGGTGCCAAACTTTCTCACAGCTCCTCTCCGACACTCTCACATAACGCTTTTAGTATAAAATTCATGCAAAAAAACACATTTTCACACATTTTTTCCCTCTTCAAATTTCAAACACATTGACCCTCGCTCTCAGAAGTGTCTGTCTCTCTTTGCTTTTGACTCCCGCTTTTCATCTCCTCGGCTCACACCCGTCTCTCCTCCCCTCGCTGCTCTTTCTAGTGGAAGCCCTGAGGGCAGGCAGATAGACAGAGGCGAAGCTTTATAATTGTGAACCTTAATTGTGAAGATGAGTGACTTAACAAAGGTTGCTGCCAGCTGTATCTTGGCTCAGCAGCCTGAGGGGAGAGCAGCAGGCTGAATGTCTTCAGAGCCAGCAGGCCTCTTCTCATAACTCAGCCACCTATTCTAACGGTGACCAAGTCATTCACCTCAGTCACAGCTCGCAGCTCAAGTCTTCAGCAGAGATCGGATGAGATAAGAGTGCATCTCTTGTAGCTGTGACTGATTGCACTCTGTCTAAACAGTAACGGCGGGAGCACAACTTGTTTGAATTAGTTGTTTATGTTGTGAGGAAGTGTGTCTCTGGTTGAATCAGCGTGACAGAAGTGATACAAACAAGTCAGAGGAAATTGACAAAAGGCAACAGGCGGTTGCAGCCAACACGTTCTCACTCCCACTTTGTCAAATACGGCAGCTTGATTAGTGGCCCTACACTTAAAACTATGATGCTCTAGGTATTCCTCTAGCTTCAGTTTTTGATGTCAGGGACGGTGTGTCAGTTTCCGCTTGTTACATGCGTACAGTCTCTTTTCAAAATAAACTTAGGTTTACCTAGTTTTTAGGTTTACTTACGGAACAAAACTACTTGTTTAGGCTGAAGAAAAGATTACAGTTGGGGTTAACATAAGTACATTTGTTACGTAAAATAGCTACACTTGTTATGAAACCGGCGTAAGTAAAGTACAGAAGTACTTCTTTCACGCGGGACACGAACACCGGCCTCCTCGGTGAAAGTCCTGTTTGACACGTCCAACCTCGCATTCCCGCCGCCCTACACAGACTATTACGCTGTTTATACTACATCAGTTGCTCTGATCGTCTAATAATGACACAGATGGGTTTACATTGGAGTTACTTGAAAGCCCGGTGTGTCTCATGCAGACGCTACAGGCGTACATAGGTATCAGACGCCAAGGGGCACTGATCAAGCGTTGCTATCTGACAAATTGGGAGTGACACCGGGTTGCTACATACATGCTGTCATGCTACAAGGCTAAAGCTGCATGCCCCAGGCAAAACATTAGCATCCTCACCAGTTGATGATAAGACATGGAGATAAACAAACTGCATTGCTCTTAGCCTTAGTATTTATTAAGAGTAAGGAAACATATAAGACCAGACTTTTATTTCTTTCTGACATGACCCTGTTTGGCTGCTTAGCTTACACACTTTGACAAGCAAGACAGAAGTTAGATTTATGCGTTATCGTTTGCATTTTGCAACAGCATGTTTCACTTTTAACGTTATAAGAGAGATGGCTTTTAAGAAGAGGACTAATGTGTTTGGCGAACGTAACGCCGGGGTTGCTGGGATATAAACTGTCTCAAATCCAATAAAACAGGACAGAGAAATAGAGTTATCCGAAATATTACACGGTGGATGTGCCAGTCGGGAACACTCAAATAACGTGGTATAAAATGCCCCTGGCCTTGGAATGAACACTAGGTTACTACTGCTGGTGTGAGATAGCGTGACATGCTAGCGAATGCATCTCAAGTTCGAGCAAACACATTGTTTAATCAATTTCTGACATTGTGTTTTTCATTTTGAAACTATTCCATATTTCTTTGTGAAGAGTTAAGTGACAGATGAACAGTTCTGTGTGTGTCTGTGTGTGTGTGTGTGGGCGTGTTTGCAAACAGTGTGACAGCAAACTGAGAATCTCTGCTCCCTACATGTACTGTAACAACTGTCACTGTAAATCTGATGCATTTAAACGCAGCACTCGTCAGCAATGACAACCTGATAAGAGCGGTAGAGGCTGTTGTCGTCAGTCGCACACAGACAGACTATTGATTTGGTGATTAGGCTGTCTGTCTTGGGTTCCTATTAGGTCTGTCGATGGCATTGACGGCACAATGACCGCTGGATGTTTTCTAATTGACATGGAAAACGGACTGCTGTTTTCTGCTTAATCTGCATCATTATCTTCTTCTCATCAGACTTTTCAAAACTCTTTTCCAGCTGTGGACTTCTTCTGCATCGCTTCTTCTTCACGGTTCGGCATCTAATGCACAGGTACAGCCCGGGTGGTGTTTGCGTGACATTGCGTTTCTGTCTGATATTGAGTTGAGACAATTCATCATCGTCGAGAAAACCGGCTGTTGGGATGGATGAATGGAAAGATGTTACAGTGAGAGGATGAGAAATGAAAGAGACAAACGCAGAGCAGAAATCAATGACAAACACTTCTCCTCCTCTGTGATGTAAATACTCTGAGGTTTTTCTTTTCCTTTTTCTAAAATCCATTTAGACTCTGGGTGTGTTTGTCGCTTAGCCTCTCTGGACCATATTCATACAGCCTCAATGGATCCAAAAACCCATCTCCCTCTTTCAGTTTCCCCTTTCTGCTCACACTCACTTTTAAACTGCTGCATCAGAAAAACAGAGACGCTCTCCCGTCTGCAGACACTCTGCAGGAGAGCCAGACGCGAGGTGATACTTCACCCTACAGAGAAATATCACTTCTGTGGCTCTGTTCCCTGCACAGCACTTCAGTTTGCAGCTACCTGTGTGTTCAAGTTGATACAATATAACTGAGCCCGTCTCCGGCTGTGTGAATGTGGTCCACAAGTATTTATCCATATTTATTGATGTATGTTCTTATGAATTCCAGTCCTGTCATTGTATTATATTCTTTACAAGACAAATGATCATTAAAGGAAACCCTTGTTTGGATCCGTTAAGTGTCTTTGTTGGAGTGATTATTTGTGTTCATTTAGATAATTTAAAATGTAGAATTTTGTATGTGATTAAACCTTCCTGTAAATTATACTGATGGCATACAGTTTTTTTTGTTTTTTTGGTAGAAAAATGAGACAATGGTGGGGGTAGCCATAGATATAAAACAGTTTTATATCTATGGGGGCTGACTACCTATAGGCGGCGCCAAAGATAGAAATTATAATAAATATTTGTATGGCACTTTTCTTAACAAAGTGCTTTAACGAAAGACACGAGAGACAGTAATTAAAATATACAGTAAAAAATCAATCCAGATAAAGAAGATAAAATAATAAAATATTGTCCGGGAGGTAAAAAAAAAAAAATTATATAACTCACTTAAAAGCCTTTAAAAAAAAGAGAAAAGAAAAGAAAGAAAATTCAAGTGCACTTTATAATGTCTTGTTGTGACCTTACCAGAAGTACGTATATGACATAATATTTACTGATAAATGTCAGCAATCATAAAACATTCCACACTCTAAGCACTTAGTAAAGCAATCATTTGACATTTAGGGAAATACGCTTATTTGCTTTCTTACCAAGAGATAGATGAGAAGATTCATACCACTCTCTAAAGTCTGGAGCCAGCAGATGGTTAGCTTAACTTAGCATAAAGACTGGAAACAACTAGCCAACAATCCACCAACACCTCCAAAGCTCGTTAAATATCACTTTATATCTTGTTTGTTTGATTTGTAAAAAAAACAACAACATGAAAACAACAATTTGCCATGCAACAAGCAAGGACTCCAGGAAGTTACTGGTACCAGTCAAGACAACCCGTTCTCACTCCCAACTCCTCAAATACCGCCACTTGGTCATTAGCCCTCTGCATCAGATACCGAAGCATGCATACAGGAACCCTTTAGCGTCTGTATGAGACGCACCGGCCTTTCAACTAACTCTAATGTAAACCCACCCACGGTGTTAGACCGTCAGAGCAACTGGTGGGTTAACCAAACACAGGGCTTTCAACCCGGAGACCGCCGTGGCCTGTGTGAAACATTTACATATTTTGTCACATCAGTTGTTAGTCATGTGTCTCGTTAGTCACGTGAGTCGTTAGTGTCGTGAGTTGTTAGTCACGTGAGTCGTTAGTGTCGTGAGTTGTTAGTCACGTGAGTCGTTAGTCACTCTGTAGTCACGTGAGTCATTAGTGTCGTGAGTTGTTAGTCACGTGAGTCGTCAGTCTCTCGGTAGTCACTTGAGTCGTTAGTGTCGTGAGTTGTTAGTCACATGAGTCGTTAGTCTCTTGGTAGTCACGTGAGTCACTAGTCAGGGAAGTTAACATGATCATTTCTTAACTCTGACTAAGTGGTTGTGTTGCCCAAACCTAACTTCCTGTAGTTTATTTTGAAAGGACACTATGCATGTAACGAGCATTTATTGACACGCCGTCCCTGACACATCTAAAAGTAACATAAGAGGGGTACTTAGTGCATCAATATAGTCGACGCCAAGGCGCACTGACTTGACGGCGCTGTTTGATGAGTTGAGAGTGAGAATGTGTTGGTCAAGAAATAGTCAGGACCATGTAAACCCCCGGTAAACAGCGAATTGTCATTTATACATTGTTTTTTGTACAGATTAAACAAATGAGATATAAAGTATTAGCTTAATTAGTGAGCTTTAAAGCTGCTGATGGCGGATTTTGGTAACTTTTGGACAGAGCCATGCTAGCTGTTTCCTCTGTTTCTAGCCTTTATGCTAAGCTAAGCTAACCGTCGCCTGGTTCCATCTTCCTATGAGATTTTCTCATTGAACATCCTATACCCTTGAACAATCTTACTCAAAGCTACAGCTATCCATACAGGAGGATGAATCTTTATGAAATGTGCTGCTTTCAATCGTAAAAGAAAAATCCTTGAAAGTTCTCAAACCTATTGACCTTTTCAAACTGGTAAAACATAAACATCCTAAATGGGCCTCTCTGTATTTGCTGTTGCAATGTTTGTTAATGACAGGAAGTAATCTCGGAGCGAAGCTGTTGCCCTAGCAACAGCATGGCAATGAAAAGGCCTATTCAGCGTACTGATCCGAGTTTAAAACCCGGGGCAACTAGAAGGCCTACCGTTTCAAATTAATAAGTGCTGAAAAAGAAACAGTGATCTCGCCAAGGGCAGGAACTCATCCACACTCATCTATTTGCGTAGAATGATTGTTTCGACCAGATTGTTATTCTTTCCTGAAAATTTTCTCTCCGCCGTTCAAAAGTGTCCTCTCTCGCTATCATCGTGATCCTCGGCACATTCAGTTTTTGCTCTAAGCTG
>CAKAOI010048743.1:145210-186861 GCA_916701655.1 Sebastiscus albofasciatus | reverse complement strand
GATGAATTCAAAGTCGAGTCGGAGGCAGAAGGTATAAAACCTGGTTTTAGACACAAACAAATAACTGTTGTCAGTTCTGCGGGTCATGGGAGAAAAAAATTACAGTGGACTGCTACCATTTGGGCCTATCTTATACAACGAGTGCTTACAGCTTGCTATGTTAAACCGTCAAAATGATATGCATGTGCAATACTAAACCAGCAGGTCAAATGAAATACATGATTTGGCTTGTTGAAAACTGTCTCAACCCCACAGTCTGTCAGCACAGAACGAGCTATCGGCCAAGTTGCTTGCAGGTTTGGACGCACGGTTCGATCAGGTTGTTGGGGGATTCATTCAGGGCTTTACTGAACGCTGACTATCGAGGTGCTGTGGATGGACTCCATGACCGCGGCCAGGCGACTGCACAGGTCGTGGGCCTGGTTGACATGGACTTTGGGTGGGTCTTTAAGAACTACTGTCTCAGATGAACCGTCCAGAACCCGGGGCAGAAACTCACCCAGCTTCACCTGCAATGAGTCTGAAAACAAAGGAACAGCAGGGAAAACAGAGGGTTTATTTTAGCATATTTTAGTTTAAGGTTTGTTAGTTAGTGTTAGTAGAGGTGTAAGTCACAATTTTCCAGCTCTATGAGTGCACAGAGAAGGATGCATTTGTATCGCGATACAGAGTTCCGCCGACAGTTTCACGCTATTCCAATGTAGCAATGCACCAGCAAGAGGCAAGAAAGAGTCGAGAGTCTATGGCTCAACGAGTCGAGAGGGAAAGAGAGCAGCGGTGGTTGAGAAAGCTATAGCGTGAATGAAGAGAGGGAGCGGCGTTAGTGAGAACAAAGTAGTGAATCAGAGAAATAAAACATTATTGCTGAAGCCCAGAAATGTTTTGAACACACCAAAACAAGAAGAAAAAAGCAAATGCAGGCAGCAGGCATAAGCGATGATTGAGAAGGATTCATTTTGTATGAGTCTATACGTAGTTTTTTTAAGAAATTGTTGCATATTATAGCTTTAAGCTTGCACACCATGCATTTTGTTGAGAAACACTGAATGTAAACATTAGAATGAAAACTCCATAACGTAACTTATATCATCACATCTGGGATCTTTTGCGATTATTTAGTATTATTGTGATTAAATTAATTTTGACAGTCACGTTGAAAATTCTTACCATCCATGTCCTGGCCCAGGCAGCAGCACCAGTGGCTGCGGATGTTCTCCATGGCGTCCCGGTCTTCCTGTGATGAAGACGAGTCCCGGCTCATCAGGTGAAGGCAGGGGATGACGGCATCGTCCATGATGGCGATGCCCTCCTCCACATTGCTCTCCTCACCGCTGCAAAAAAGCTTCGATGCGCTTTCATTCAACGCCTGCATGGTGGATGTTGGGAGGAGGAGGAGGAGGAGGAGGAGGATGGAGAAGAGAGTAAAAGTTATTGTCATGACATTTCCTCTGTATTTACTATGTTGTGTGTTTGATCAGTTTGCAACATGGTGCTCATAAAGCAAGTCAGAGATAAAAACCTATTATTCTTATTATATAAGAATAACCTAACAGCTATGTGCCACTGTCCTCTCTGGTTGAAAGTGAGGTTGTTTTCTTAACGTCTAGTTACTGGGTCAATAATGAACTTTGAACCTCAACTTCATAGTCACTGTTTCAAATATAACACAACAAAAATGTCAGCAATGTTGACTGCACTGTATGAACTAGTGAGACTGTAAAGTAGGACAGGAAGCCAAGTGCTTCTTATCTAAAACTTTTGACTGATAGTGACATAGCCTAAATATAGCACTGTTGGCCTGTATGTCCTTCTGTCTTTCAAGCACTTTGTTCCAGAGCAACTTTTGGCCTAATGTCATGAAATGTCCCATGGACACTGATAGTTCCCAGAGGATGACTGCTATGATTCTGATGACTCCTGAACTATCCTCTAGTGCAGCAGGCCAACATTTCTCATTTGTATACAAGAAATATCAAATTACAAGAGCAGACTACCATGACAGTTACATTTTCATTCTTCTTACTGTAGTCACACACACTGACTGCTAGAGCTGCCTTACTCACAGTGAGGCATTTCCTCCTGTAAATGGCAATTAGAGACTTGTCCACGCCACGTGTCTCTCCGTTCTTTAGCAGGGTGTCGTTGGTCTCGTACGCATGAGCCAAGAAGATAAGTGCCTCCCGCATCCTGCAGCACAAACACACACAAGGCAACAGTCATCATGTCTTTATCTGCAAAAAACTGCAGTCCCACTATCGGCCAATCTGTAAGAAATACATTTTTTGTAATGTAAACCACATTTTTTTTTTAAAGGGCAGAACACAGATGTTTATCAATTCCAGTCAGAATGGTATTCCTGCGTATGTATGTGGCAATACAGTCAAAGTATTTACATTTTTCCCCATAAAATGTTACTGCCGCATATCTTTTCACAATAAACAATATCATTAATAAAAGATGTTTCCTTACTGGAACAGCTGAACTTCATTACCCTTCAAATTAATTTCCTTCTATACTTCTACTTGTTCTTCTCATGTGAAGTGTAAGAGGTGTGCATTGGTAGCTATGTTATGTCTTCTCTATGTTGTATGTGCTTGTGCAGTGTAATTATTGTAACGTTTCCTTTCTGAAACTTCATATGAAACTGAGATTTTTAGTGCGACACATGGACGAGGTTGATATTCATTTACAGAAGTGACCCGACACATGCTGGCCAGGCGGTGTTGCGGTGGTCGTTTGACACCTACTTCCCATGCTGGTAGTGCTCCAGTCCAGTCAGCAAGTAGACAAACACTGTTCTGAACATCTTGTAGTCATCATGCCACTGCTGTGAAAAAGCACATAAGACAACCAGCAATTACTTCATTTGTTGTTTATGCTGTTTTTTCCATAAACCCCCCAAAACACGAACAGTGTATCCCTGAAAATAAGTCAATTGTCAGCCCACCAAGTACTCATCCATGTCCATGTCCTCTGGCTTGATGAGGCGCAGCTTGGTTCGGGCTTCCCTCATGATACTGATGGCCCTGCATGTACAAAAAGGACATTACATTAATGTTTTTAATTTACAACAGGATAGATAATGGAACATTCACACAACGCTGCAGTTCTCTGCTCTGGACACTAGATGGCAGGATAGGCATGCTGTATGGTCTATGTAGTTCTTAGTCTATGAAGTGCTGCTGCTCTGAGTAAAGCCACATTTTACCTTCTCTCTAGTTACGCCTCTCGAACATAATCTGCTTTCTGACAAATCAATTTATCATGTTCCCTGATGCTTTTAGCCTCACAGCTTGTTCTAATATAATGTATTATCATTAAGGCTGTGCCGAATGTCATTTTTTCAACATTCAAAGCTATTGAGGTTTTTCGAATGAAGCTTTGAATGTCTGTCGTCATATTTTATGACGTCATCACATTAAGATAAAGTGTTTTTTTTGTTATACCGGGTTTAAACACAGTGAATAGACATGCAAAAAAAAGCTGTGCAGCATTCAAATGTTGATTTATAATTTGAATGTCAACGTTATGAACAAAGCTTCAAACTATTCTGTACAGTCCTAATTATAATATCCAGATAATGTCCAACAGGTTTTCAGGTTTCTCCTTGATCATCCGGTTTGTGATCCATTTTTACCTCCACCAAGGCTGAAGGCCTAGGAAGGAGGTTATGTTTTCACCGGCGTTGGTTTTGTTTGTTGGTTTGTTGGTTTGTCCGTTTGGAGGATAACTCCAAAAGTCTGCGATGGATTTGAATAACATTTTTTGAAGGGGTGGGGTTTGGCACAATGAACAATCCATTTGATTTTGATGGAAACAATGTACATGAAACCTGCCTTGGCGGAGGTCTGCGCTCTCCGAGTGCACTTCTTCATTTTTGGAGGGTAGCGTATGGAGCTATGGTAGACTATCATTATCTGTCACCGGTCTATTCATCTGTCAATCGTTTGTTAGTTTATGATATAGACTCTGTTATCTGTGTGTACCTCTCGTCGAAGCTCAGGTTGCGGTCAGTAAACTGCTCCAGCAGCGTCCTCTCAATAATGCGATTGGGTGCCTTGTTCTGGAAGAAGTAGACCAGAGCGTGCTGCAGGCGAGCGTCCTCCTGGGGTGTGATCTCCTCCTGGGAGAGCTCATACAAGCGGGAATACTCCTCGTGGAAGGCCTGAGGGAACAGTGGGGAATTTATCTTAGTTTTAATTACATCTAAAATTGCCATTATGCTCATGTAAAAGCACTACATAGATGGATCTAATTTGATGCAACCTCACAGTGACTGATGGACCTCGGAATGACTCATACAACAACTGAATATGTTACAAGAGTTTTGTTTTAGTGATGATGCTTGAAGTGGAAAATCTCATCAAAAATACATACAAACAAGTAAATTATTTGACTTTGGCCTTCAAGTACCAATCCAAGTATCTCCTTATGTGAGGAGAGCAAATTGATTTTTTACTGACTTAGACCCTGGAACATAATTTGGAATGTTTTCTGTGTTTCTGAGTATTTTCTGTGTTGTCATTAAAATGCGGGGAGTATTGGATTTGAGGCAAAAGACAAGGTTAAAACGCTCGTCTTGTTATCGACTTTGAACTTCTTACATTTCTAATAGTTTATAAAAAATCTAGTCTTTTATCATTTATAGTAAGAAATCTTAAGGAGGCTTCTGATCGTCTAATTAATAATATTAATTGTTAATTAATACAGTATGTGATGCGTGCTGATGAATGATTTGTAGCCAACAAATCCCTCATTACATTTGGATGTTTTTATGTTCTTGAATCTAATAAGTATGTGGGAAAGAAATATTAATCAAAACTGTAGAGAGAGAAAAGATCGCTCCTAAATTTGTAGGAGGCAGTTTAATGTAGCAATGTAAATATTTGATGTTGGCTGGCAAAACTATTTCAGGATTATTTCATTATTTTGTGCAAGACCTAACATACCTTGATGAGGCCAGCCTCAGGGCCGTCCTTATCGAAAGTTTGTCTGGCCTTGGCGATGGCTAGAATGACGCCCTGCATAGCTGGAGT
Source organism: Sebastiscus albofasciatus (assembly GCA_916701655.1). NCBI lineage: Eukaryota > Metazoa > Chordata > Actinopteri > Perciformes > Sebastidae > Sebastiscus > Sebastiscus albofasciatus. Next base: position 181,825 of record CAKAOI010048743.1, on the reverse strand, counting down.
CAGCATCATCTATTACATGAGGAGAGACAAGAGGGATTATAACACCACAGTTTGAGAATGAAAGCTGCTTGTGATGTCGTTGAAAAGATCAGTTTAGGATGTTGCAAATGTATTATATTAGGGCTGTCAAAGTTTGCTATGTGGTATTAGCTACTGAATTCATCACACATTACGACATGTACTTACCTCTTCATTGTATCCATCAGCATCAGCTCTCACCATGATCCTACCCACGTTGGGGATCTCCACCTCCGAGACCTCGTTCTCAGTCTGTCGCGGTCTGGCCGGGACCTCCTGCTGCTGCTCCTCATCCTCCTGCTGCTTTGCTTCATGTTCAGGAGCTTCTCTGGAAGCCTCTGGCTCGCGTTCAGCTTTAGAGCTGAGGCCTGCCGCCTGTGTGTCCTCCTTCTCCACATGGAGGTCAGACGGTGCCGGGTTACTAAGCTCTGCTTCAGGGCCAGGAGTCTGACAGAGAAAGATTTAAACAAGACGCACATTACTATGCCTTCCACCCATCCATCCATCCATTATCTATATCCACTGTAACTGGTTAACGCTTTGCATAGTGTGCCTCCATGTAGAAATGCACTTACACTAATCTGCACATCTGTATGTGTTATAAACACCTGCGGAGCAAAGTCTGGAAAATGTCATAGAGCATGTGTTTCTATTTAAACACCAAACCCCCCACTCTAACTGTGAACAAATTGGCTCAGGGAGTGTGTGAAATTCAAAATAGCTTCTTGTATCCAGTGAAAGGTTGATCTTATTATATGAAGTCAGGTTGGTCAGCATTCAGGCTGCAGCTGAATACATCTGGAAATACACTTAGGGAGTAATATTCACTTACATGTGACAAATCAATGTGTTAATGGAGCTCCCGGTACGTCGACAGGACACCAGTGGTTTGAAGTTATTACCTTAACACAGTTACCAGTATATTTAATGCCATCTAATGGCACAGCTTACAATAAATCTTATGTTTATGAAGCTTATAATCAGTTTTCGTTTACAGACTTGCTGATTTATACGACAGCATAATAGGGCCATTGTAGGTAAAAAAGAAAAAATGACTGGGGTAATATTCTTTGAAAACAACTCACAATTTCTGATATTAAAGTCGGAAATTTACAAGAAAAAACTAGGATATTCTCTAAGATTAAAGTGGCAAATTTATGAGAAAAAAAACATGAATATTCTGTGAGATTATAAAGTCATGAATTTGCGAGAAAAAAAATCAGAAATTAAAAGTTAAAAATAGTGGATTTTTCTTTTTTAAAGGAACCACATGGCTTCACTTTGCAAGGTTGGATCAACCTCATCACACTGCAGATGCCGCCGCTTGCCATGCATTATGACTGCACTGGATGACCTCCTCAAATTATATAGAGGCAAAGCGCAACATGTCATACAAAATGCCTGAAGCTAGTTAAAAATGTTAGATTTCAGCATGTCAAAGGATCAGGATGCAGTTGATAACTGAAATGATGATGGGACAAGTTATCTGTTAGTGAGCTCATGTCAGCTTTGTGTTATCAAGTTACTGTAGTTAAGGCACTTGAAAACATAACACTGCATAGCTTTATGATGTATCCACATTCCACAAGTTGCATAATGTCAAAATGCTTTAGCTTAACTTACAGAAACTGAAAACTGATATTTGGACAAACTGCTTGCTGCACGTGTAACGTTACTGAGGGTCAGGATCCCACAGTTTCCCCTTTCTTCCTACTGATGCCTCACGTCTTATCACCTGTATCCTCGGTTTTTCAGTTCGGCAGTTTATATATATCTGTATATGTCTATCTATATATCTGGGTTCTTTACCCTGTTGGTAGTGCATCCCACCACACAGTAGCTTTTAGGCATATGTCTGTTGTTAGCTAGCAGACGAAATTTACAAGGAGGCACGTTCACGCAATACGTCAATACATGTCAATGGAGAATTGTTTTCCCCTCCGGTGTGGGCGGGAATGAATTGGAACCTGTCTCTGTTTTGCAATCGGATTAGCAATAAGGAAATACTCGTGATTTTAGCCCAGAATCACCGTATTATCATAAGCATCTGGACTTTGAAGAGACATTGCCGTGAATTGGGCCTTTTCAGAAGAAGCTGCAACGATTCATCGATTAGTTGTTAACTATTAAATTAATCGGCAACTATTTAGATAATCGACTAATCGGTTTGAGTATTTTTTAAAGAAAATTAAAAATGATTCCAGCTTCTTAAATGTGACTATTATCTGGTTTCTTTACTCCTCTATGACAGTAAACTGAACATCTTTGAGTTGTGGACAAAACAAGACATTTGAGGACGTCATCTTGGGCCCTAATACTACATCATAGATTGAACACTATGGTCAGTTTTCAGGCTGTACTTTGTGGCGTCGTCGTATTGGACTGCACATGTTTCTAAATCTTTTTACCACAACATAAACTGAAAGTGATAAAGTGAAAATGATCTGATATGCCTCTGAACAAGCTACTGACAATCAAACAAATGAGCTGATAGCAGTAATCACTTCTAACCTTTAATTTATCTGTGCATTACCTTACACCCCGCCTGACATTTAGCCTGGATGTCCGTCGCCATGCTAAGTGGTGGAATGAGATCCTTGACCCAGCTGTACACACTTTATTTTTGTGGCCTAGAATTTCTGACCCATATTCTACAGAGGGGGGCGAGCGGGTGTCTGGGGTGTCAGGGACTTGCCCACCTGACTCTGAAGCTCCGTCTCAGCTGAGGTGACGCTCTGGCTGGGCCCTAGGGTGTCAGTGACTGACGCACTGCTGGTGTCGTCTGGCTGGCAGCCGGGGCTCTGCGGTGGTGGTGGTGGCATCGACTCTGATTCTTCTGGGGTCAAAAAAGAGAGAGGAGTACTGTTCAGTAGTCACTTTTACTTGTATAATGGCTATTTACAGGTCATTACTAACATGCTTTTTATGCATATAGTCCCTTTTCTCTAGTCACCACTACAGACCTTCAGGCTTCTCTTTGGGATCAGGCTCCGGATCCTTCTCTGCTTCTGGGTCTGGCGGTGTCTCTGAAGAAGCTCCCTCGTCCAGCTCCTCAGTGGCTGATCCTGACTGTGGCGCTGGCTCAACTGGTGTCTGCTCTGTATCGTCTGGAATGGGGTCGGGGGGCTCTGCGGAGGCTGTAGATTCTCCCTGTGGGGCGGCGGTCTGGCAGAACTGCTCCTCCCACTCACTGAGCTCCTGCTGGAACCAGCGGTTGTCTTCGTGGACGTAGCGTCTGAGGACGGGCGGCAGGGAGTCCATGCCATGCAGCATCTGGCCTGTCTCATCATCTGTGTCTTCTGGGTGGACGTGGGGTAGTGTCAGTTAATAGACTTACACAATAAAACACACTTACTGACCTCATGTGCACATACTGACCATTAATTTATTGTAATTATACAAACTGGTACTTCAATATGCTTCTGTACTTACTACATAATTAGTTAAAAGTGAATACAGAGGAGGACTGTGCTTTTACTGTTCTAGTTTCTAACATAATGGAATAACCTTCCTCTCAACATCAGGTTAATTGAGTCAGAGCTACATTAAAAAACTGTAAATATTAATTTATATTCACTTGAATTTCTATAACTTTTAAGCACTTTCTTACATAATTATGTGTTGTTTTTATTCCCTTGTGTGCTTAATCCTGTTTCTTGCTTGCAAAGAAGAACATAGACGATATGGAAATATCTATGAAGTATAATCCAATATCCTATCTAGGTTTATTCAATGTTAATCTAATCTAATTAAATGAAATCATATAACAGAAAAACACACAGAGGTGTACCTGTAATAAGGTTTGGTAGCCTGTCATCGATGTACATCAGACAGTAGGCGCTGGCGTTGGTCATGCCCCCAAATGAGTCTCTCTCCAGCTCCTCCCATGATGACTCAGTGATGCTGATGTCATTGTACTTCATCCAGCGCTTGTTGGCGTGGTCGTAGATGTAGGCCCAGTAATGGCCTGCTGATGCCTGGCCTTCATGGACGAGAACTGCATGGAGTCTGTAGGGTGCCTAAATATGAGAGAGTGGGAGACAGCATTGAATCCCTGCTGTACAAAACACCTTATCATTTGTATTCCATTGACTTGTTTACATTACAATATTTTCTGTTTCTCCACGAAGATCAATAAAGTTTCATCTAATCTCAGCCGATGCATTTCCTGCAGCTGCAGATGTAAAACATGTGATTGAATTTCTGTTTGTCAGAGTGAATTAGGTGAGTGTAAGTCTTACCTGGCAGAGATTGTTGTCTCCGTACATGCCCTCCAGCATCTGAGAGAGCCTGTCGATGCTGGCCTTTAGCTCTGGCATACAAACAAAAAACACAGAAAGAAAACATGGAAATGAATACAGAACACCTACAGCTAAGTGGCAATTAATGTCTTTTATGTTTTTTATTCTTTTACCTATTATTTGCCTCATTATGGGAAGGTCTGGGAGAGCAGGTTTCAATTCAGAGGAATATGACTCAACAATTCACATATATTATAATCTATTTCCTGGGGCAGGCAGAAGTCACAGTCAGCGAAGTGGTATTTTCCCAAGGTGCACTACGGTTCTTTCCTCGTCTGAAACACTTATTTGAGAGACTGCTTATAAGAGAGAGTATATTACCCCAATTTTAGCTAAACTCCATTGTCTCCCAGTATCTTTTAGAATAGATTTTAAGGTTATTTTACTTCATGAGCTCTCAGATCTTCTACTGCTGGGTTTTTAAATACACACAATTATACGCACAAGGAAATAGGCAACGCAGCTTTTTCTGGCTATGCTCCAAAATTAAGGATATACCCTACCAAAAGGTCTAAGAGATACGGGCTCTGTGAACATCTTACATCTTACTAATTCTCTCATTTTTATTATTCTCAATGGTCTCTGTGCTTACTTTCACTAATATATTTTAGCATCTACTGTCCTACTGTTGAATTTAAGCACCTATTTGTCCTTGTTTGAATGTGTTGGGCTACATCTCTTGTATGAAAAGTGCTCTATAAATAAAGTTGTTATTATTATTATTCATATTTAAGCATCAGTTTGGTGGGACCAAGTGGTAGAAGATGTTCAGCAGAGGATGCGCCTGTGGCAAGTCAGGGGCTCACTGCAATCTCAGTGTCAAGACTGACCACTTTCTGCACCATCTGCCCTTACCAATTTGACATGTAAACACTGCTCTAATCAATATAGTTATATTAACAATTGATCAAATGACTGTGTGTAATGTATAACGTGTCACTCATAGAGACAAACCCACAGAGAGTTATCACCTTAACCTACAACCCTGTTTCCACCAATGGCAGGCAGCTGTACACTACCGATAGACAAAGTTAACGACTAACTAGTGATCATAGCGGAGCATTTAGCAGCTAAAGAGCCAAAAACAGAGTCCATAATGCTTCTATATAGACCTGTGTTAAAAGCAATGTTAGTGTGTATAATAAGCATACCATTTATGTCATTCTCTACTTCGGTCCTCCAGCGCTGCAGGCAGTTCTTAACAAAGTGCAGCTCTTCTTCAGTGATGCTGTGGGGCGCTGGGTGTGGTGGGCAGTCAATGGGGAGTCTGCACTGGGTGAAGGGCTTGTATATGGGGGTCCGCTGGCAACTGGAAACACTGGAAACCAGGCCCTCTGGTGAATCTTCGTCTCCAAGTTCACTGAGGGAAGCAAGAAAAGCATCAAAAACAGAACGTCCGTCCAATATGTTCAGTACTGCAAGAACGCCATGGTGTAATGTAGGTTTTGTAAAGAAGGAACCTGTGTCATCAAACAAATATTACACTTCAACCACAACGATTAACAAGTTGACTGTTTATGCTGTGCTATTAAAAGTCTGTGTACTCAACCTGTTGTCTTTGGCGATGAGTTCACTGAGGGGGTCCCGGCTTGCAGGAGTCGGAGAAGCTGGTCTCAGATCTTCAGCTGGGGAAACACTTGAAGGCTTGGTGGTAGCGAACTCCAGCACAAACTGCAGCATGTCAGCCAGAGGATACTTGGTAGGTCCGGAGCCATAGTTTTTGTAGCTGTGAATAAAGATAGGAAACAATAAGTACAAGATTTCCAAAAAGTGGAGAGGTTTCTTTAAGTCACATCTCATCTTCAAGAGGTAATTTACCACTCGAGTTTCTGTTGAAGGGCTGCAAGTTGCTCCTTGAGTTTTTTCACTTCTCCTCTCCTCTCATGGGTCTGTTCTATGTTTTTGTGAAGATATCTGTACACAGGAAAATCAGGCAATGTCCAAAAATAATCAGTATCATGTGTCAAAGATTTGTTGAAACATTTAAATAGACACATAACAGCCTTGATTTTTTTTCCTTTCTACATTTGTAGTACACAGATGGCATAAGTTTGTGAGACAATCCTGGTGAAAACTGGTGCAGACGTGTCCTTTTAAACAGATCCCCATGCTTACTGTAGGAGCTTCTTTTCCCCTGTTGGGAAAAGAAACTGAACATGCACGTCTATGATTGTGTGTTTTCTGTACAAAGCTCACCTGTCCATATAAATGATTTGTGAGAACTCCAGTTTCTTGTGTATCTTTTCGGGACGACCGAGCTGGGTGTTGAATTCAAATCTAGAGAGTTCAAATGTCAGGACCGGTGGTAACTTTTTGAACCATCTCTGCAACCAAGAGAAAATACAACTGATTTAGCAAAGCATCAAAAACACTGAAAATACCGTATATGTAGAAATTCTGTTGTTAGTAAGTTGATGAAATTGCTCACCTCTCGGGCAGATGTGACGCTGTGCTCTGAATGTAGTGACTCGATCTCCTTCTCAACCATAGCTCCTTCTAGGCATTCGTCCAGGTTGTTAAAGCCGTTGACTTGCAGCGGGTACTGGCCAAACTGCTCGATATTACACAACGTCTTACCTAAGCAAAGTCACACAGATGTAAGTGATTGAGAGCAGGATTCATATTGATCGTCACCGTGATAAAACCTGATACAAAACTCATACCTTCATGTTTTCGTTCTGTCACAAAGGTACCGTAGAAAAGCTGGACCATGGGGTTTAGTTGTTTGTCTTCTACCTTACTGAAAGTAAAACATGACATTATGTTTATGAAATTTACCAAACAAATATAGAATAGTCCCATGTACGTGGTTGACATCTACATATAACTTACTCATTGGCAGCCAGCTGAAATGCATCCTCGAGCCAGTCGAGCAGTTTGTGGGAAAACTCACTGACATCCTGAAATGAAGACGTAATAAAAGATAAGCTGTGTAGATGTAATAGTAAAGGATAGAGTCACAGAATCAACATGAGTTCATTCTTGACCTTGGAAACAGTAGCTTGACAAAAAAAATCTTAACCAAAGGTCCATTTTTCCAAAGCTTTCAACCTCATCTCAACATCTGGCCAAGAAAATTGCCCTCTTCACACCCCATCAGCGCACACTCTGGAGAGGCAGTTAAGACACAGGGTCTCCCATTACAAGATACAGTCGGTTTGTGGGTTAACAAATGAGGCATGTTTTGGTTCAGGCGCAATCTCTTGCTCTGTATTTATCCTCCCAAAACACAAATCATTTCATGACATCTGAATATGTATTGTATTTATTATCTGTGATGATGGATAGTATAATTCTCTATAATTTATCAGTTATAGGTCCGATATATATATCGTGATATAGCCTAAAAATATCGCAATATTATTAATAATCGCAATTAAAACACGTCTGTCCAGAGTCAAACACCCCTGTACCAGCAAAGAGGAGTGCTAACGTGATTGAACACTACTTCAACAACTGCACAATTAATGGTGATATCCAGATAAACGTTAATAACCACCAACTCCAATCTTTAAATATGTTTTCCACTGCATCTGTGGATTGCATTGCTTGCCGGAATGATGATTATTTGTTATCAATAAATGATTGCATTATTTGTTGCTGTGTGTTTATTTTATGAAACATTGCCAGGTATAAGTAGCAACCATTTTATAAAAAACAATAAGCCACTTGAGGCTGTGATTTACAGTGATTTTAAAACAGCTAAAGGAGTTGTTAGGCACTCTGCGGATCACTGTAAACCACAACCTCTTGTGGCTTTTTGGTTAACATAGACAGAAACAGAAAAAAACACAACAAACAGTCCACAAAAACGATACCAAAGTCACTGTCATCATGACATCAATTCATTAGCGCACATTAGAAGTAATCTATGTAATCTGGCCAGTGCCTCTGAGACTTTAACGGGCCAGTCTTATCGACAAATGGGAGGCTTCTCTACTTTAAGTGAACCTTAAGTTAAGATTTGAAGACCAAAAAGTGTTATACCTGTTGGGCCTCGTTGGTCCTGAAGGCGTCTCGCAGTAACTCCACCGCAGCAGAAGGATCCACAAACCTGCGAGTGGAGCCCACCATGAGGGCAAACAGACAGCGCAGCTCCTGCATGAAGGCTATGTTCCTCTTGTCCTGTTAACACAAGCTCAGCGTCAAACTTCACCTCCTTTACACTATCACATGGTGGAAAATCCTCACAGCTTGATCACCTCTCTCCTTTATGTGTGTGAATTAGGCATTTTGAGAAAAATGAACCTGCATGAATGAAAATATGAAAACAAATGTCTCTGTTGTGGAAACGGCAGAGTAAGCAACTGTTTACTCACAGAATGGCTCTTACACTTCTCCAGGATTCGCTCAGACAGATGGTAGCTGAGAACCAGCCTCCTGAACACGGGAAGGTGGAACAATGACTGCAACAAGACAACAAAACAACAAGACAACAAAACAAGGACCATTAATGCAGCCCTGCAGTCAAGATGTGGGACATTACCAGATGGCAGATCAGGATTACAGTGGTCAAGCATTGTAGTGGTGGTCTAGCTTGGAAAGACTTGGAAGTCCTGAAGACTTGTCCAACTTCCATTTTACACTGATATATTTCACCATGTACCACATGGCAGTTTTAATAGATTTAGATGACAATAAAATGAGAAATTTACAATAACTAAATGGTGTTTTTTTGACTATGAAACATGTAGTTTGTGGTCTCTCCTGCAAGTTTCAGAGCTTCTTAAGATGCTCCAAACCAAGGGTGGAGTCTCCATGATTTTTGCTCCCTCTATATCTCGTATACTGCATCGGCTACACTTCTCTAAATCCAAATTTGCGACAATATATGCGACAGGTGCAAACGGACCCCATCAACAATCTACAATATGTTGTGGTCTTGCCAAAAACTTGTCCCTTCAAGACTTATGACTGTAATATTATCCTACAATTGCTATTTCTGGTGTATTCTCAGTTCCAGATCACTCCAACGTTCGTCCTCACTTACAAAAGGTCATTGCAATTTTCCGCTCTATTAGCCAGATGCTCAATTTGATTTAAATAGAAGGATATAACCCCTCCATGACACAACCAATGGATCAAACATGTGATGCAGAACAACATGCTGGAAAAAGATCAGATGAACCCTTAACGGCTCCATTAAGAGATTTTACAAAACCTGGGACCCATTAATAAACTCTGTGAATAGCCTATGAACTCATACCTTTACAGGTGGTCTGTCCTAGATATGCTTAAACACACTATGTATGATGCACATTTAGTTTTTCTTTCCAGTATTCCCCATCTTTCTGTACATATTTGTACCTTGAGATGATAGCTTATGTTAATGTGTTGTCTGATAAATGGAAAAAATCTCTAGAAATAATAATAAGAATAAGAATTTCTATGAATGTCTCAGTTACGTCACTTTCAGAAGTTACCTTATAAGCTTCGCAAGGATTTACTATCATCTTAGCTCTCAGATGGTTTTGGGAAACGGGACTCAGGGTGAAATTTACTACAGCAAGACAGTAAATAGCGGGTCATGGTTGTAAGCATAAACTGTAAAAATCAGCATGGATGGTGGGCTAACAACAATAACAGCATTTCACTGGCTGTAAATTACACAATATAATCAAAAGCGTTTTTGTTGAGACCCTCCTGAATGAGAAGTCAATCCCACCCTCTTCTGTAATTGCATGGACAATGAAGAGCCTTACTATTATCAATCAATCCTACGTCAATCAGACTGAAGTGAATACGCCTTCTTCAATCAAATGAATGGGGGGGCAAATTTCAGTGTGGCACCTTGAGCCTGAAAATTACAGTAATTAGAAGTGAAATTAAAATGAATGCAAAGTTTGAATGTAGAAAATTACAATCCTTAAAAGAAGAGTTGGAGGATTTTTTTCTAGTAAGTTCAATAAAATCATCAGTTTATTTATCACATTAGTACAGCTTTAGACTTTTCACTACTCAGCTGTGGTGGCTGCCATTTGATTAAAATTATCTCAGTGAGTTACTAACTTATCGGAGTGAGATATAATTAAAATTTGCCCCCAAAGCAATAAAAAAATTAAATAAAAATATGTCCTTTACCTTCAGGGACATAAAGAAGAGTGTTTCTGGAAAAAATATTTCCTGAATTTGATGGTATTTCTTATTTTATTTTACACACACTACTCAAGCACACACACCAGGCCACTTTGTTATAATCTACTCGTGTTTCTCATGATAAACTAAATGCATTAATAGCAGTCAGATACTCTTATGTGTCATGTGTGGTGGTGAGTGGAGCGTCTGAGCACTTATGAATATCTTGATATATATTTCCATTTGAGGAGGAAATTCAATTACGGCTTATCTCAGTTTTACTGTAATTTATACCACAAAGGATAATAGAGGGAATATGAGCTGACAAGTGAATCATGTGGTCACTCAGCCTCAATCTGATAGCATAATTACTTTTTAAAGGGAGACTGCTTTATCAAGAGTCGGGCTTCTGTTGAATCTACAACAATCAGTTAAATTGTAACAAACAGTATCGACACCGGCAAAAAAAACAAACAAACAAAAGGGTATCATTTGAACGCCATTTGTATTCAAGCAACACTGGCTCATTTTCCCATTTCTATTCCCAGATAATAACCCCTGTCCTTTGGGGGGTTTGACTCCTAAATCGATGCAGAGGCATATCTGAGTTCAACAGAGACAAACAATCAGTGTCTCCTCTCTGTCCATTTCAGGCTCATACGAGAAAGTCCACTGCTCGCTCCATCATCACATCACCCGCTATTTAATTATCCACACAGCCTGTGCATCTCAATGAGGGCTCCGGTTTCCGCCGAGCCACCTGATAGGCCCCCTGACTAAATTCAGTCTGGAATGGAGCTGTAATGGAATTAGCATCTCAGAGAAATACTGCATGTCCTCCTTTAGCAGAAATATGCACACACCTTTTGCTTTTCTTCCTGATGTTTCTAATAACTCTATTAAGATGGCATAGAGTCAGTGGAAAGGTGAGATTGAAGGGAGATCTCTTAAAAATGGAAAATATAAAGTAGAGCTGCTACGGTTAATCGATTAGTTGTCAACTATTAAATTAATCGCCAACTATTTTGATAATTGATTAATTGTTTTTGAAGAAAAAACTGTCAAAATTCTCTGATTCCAGCTTCTTAAATGTTAATATATTCAGTTTTCTTTACTCCTCTATGACAGTAAACTGAATATCGTTGAGTTGTGGACGAAACAAGACATTTGAGGATGTCATCTTGGGCTTTAGGAAACACTGATGTGTATTTTCTGACATTTTATAGACCAAACAACTAATCAATTAATCGAGAAAATCATCGACAAATGAATCAACGATTACAATAATCGTTAGTTGCAGCTCTAATATAAAGAGGAAAAAAAATCTAACCTATCAGCTAAACCACAATAAAAACATTTGCTGACTGAACACAAGGTGCAACACCTCCGACAGACTAAAGTTAGATGCCTTAGAAGGGAAACTCAACGTCTTTAAATGTTTGTTAAGCCACGTGAGAGAGCTATTTTAAGTTTTAGCAGCACAGGATGTGAGAAACTGTTAGAACAGGTGGACACTAGTGCACTTAACAGACTACTATAAAACTGCAATTAACAGCCCGGGCTTTTATTTGCTTCGATCACTTAACTCAAGCGGCCTATATTTGAAGGATGGGTCTTTAATTCCTTTCGCACAAAATTTATGCTCAGCAAAGATGGGAATTACTATCAAATTGATTATTTAAACCAGTATGAATATTACTTCTATAAAAATGAGGCTATGGAATAACATATCAATAATGAATCATTCATTTGATCTAGCTCCGAGATAGTTAACGACGCTTGTTTTACGGCACCCGGCATACCGACATACACCTCTCTTTACCCTGGTAAAACCCAGCTGCCCTTCAGTGACGAGCCAGCCAAACATGACAATATTCACAACTTGAATTAATTGTAATGAAAAACCGTGTTGATTCTTTTGATTGGTGAACCCTTACGGATAAAAGGAATAGAAATAATCGAGGAATGGACACATATGCAGACTTTATGATCGCTTCAAAGCTAAGGAGTCACTACTTTTTATTTGTCTTTCTTGTTTACCGCTGTACTAAATTGTTTGAATGAACTGGACGATTGAATTGTGGAGTATCTAACTGATCTAACGATGTGTAACATGTCCATATTGACAAAAGTTACCCAGCGTTTATTTGTCAAAACGTGTAGACACACCCGGCAAGTAAAAGAGATTCTGCGTCTATTGGGGCTCGGCTTTTAATGGAAGTTTTACGGTATATGCTAAGTGTATGCTGTGTAGCTGTATTATGAATACTTTTACATACACCCAAGAATGCCTATCCCATAATACAGGATACTACTACTAGTGTGTTCAGAGGTAAGAAAAAACAAAAATGACAGACAGCAAACATTTGGTACTGTACCCAATGCAACCAATCACAAGCTGGCTCTCACCTGGATGACGGCACTGAACCAGCAGGTGTTGCCGACATTGCGAATGCCCACGGGCCAGTCGTCCTGACGGATCCAGTCTGCAGGGCTGCACATCTCACTCTGGGCTTCACACCTCTTCCTCTTCATTCTCGCCGCGTTCTCCTCGGCGCTGGCCTCCAGAGCCCTGCAGTACATCACACATTACCCATCTGAAAGCAATGAACTGGCGACTCTATCAAACACACGTCGACTTAGTTAGACTCCCTGTCCTGTGTACAGGTGGAATAATATAAAAGGTAAAATCCACCTAAAGTCTCTCAGGAAAACACAAACTGTGTCGCAAGACAGAAGCAAAAGCCTGGTATGACCTTCAAAATAAAATGATTAACATGCTGATGTTTAGCAGTTAGTGATTATCATGAGCACCATCCTTGTTTAGCGTGTTATCATTCTACCTTTTTCCTTTTTTAGCACAAAACAGGACCCTTCCCTCATAATTCCACAAACTGTTTTCCTTTTATCAACAATTATTTGACTCGAAATAACTCCCAAACTCAGACTTCCTATGTGTCGAACATCTCAGTTACAGTTTGGTTTAATTTATTGAGGTTCAGTGATATGGAACGCTCTGCCATCTCATATTTCAAAGTTGTCACCAGAACAATTTAAGAAAGCTGTTAAAGGTTTTTTTTTATCTCCCCAATGTTTTCCTTATGGATTATCTCTGTAAACTGTTTACTGATAATGAGTTTTTACTGATGATATTATAATGTGAATCTTAATTCCATTTAACTTCGTCTTTGGAATGCATGTGATGCTAATATCTTTTTCTTTTTTATTCTTCTATATCTCTTTACCATCCTTTTTAATAATTTATTCCCTTTTTAAAATTGATTAAGGTATGCACTGGTTGACTGCCCTGATCAAGCCTCATTTGTTGTTGTTTATGTAATCTCTACTTGTACCTTTTTTATATGTGTAAACAAATGAAATCTAAAAGTACAGCTGATGAGAATGTCAATAGTTTTGCAGGTATTTGGCCATAAACTAAAGCATTGGACAAATTTTAATTTTGTTGACACATTTCACTCTTAACCGAAAGTTTCAACCTCACGGTGGGGCTAGAAGGAAAATCAGAGGTTCACCAAAATCATTAATATTCATCGTGTGGGAACCATTAATGACTGCATTGAATTTTGTGCTAATCCATCCAGTAACTGTTGAGATAATAAACTTTGAACTGCAGGTATGACTTGATAAACAGTCAGAGGATCATCAATAACAAGGTTGTGTCAAAAGTGGTGGACCGACCGACCAACTTACTGACATTGCCAACCACAGAGCTACTACGCTAGTGTGTGTGTGTTTTCGTTCATCTGTAGGCAGTTACCTTTGCTGACTGTCTTGGCTGTTTAATAATCTTGCTAAAAATCTTGACAGTTTGTGAGCCAGAGAAGAAGAAAACTCCCAAGTGTGCACATCCACGGTTTCCATTTTCATACTTCATGTCAGCAGTTAATTAAAAAAAATAAAATCACTGTCACCAGCAACAAAGAAGCATTGTACCTGTTAAATTCTCTCTCCTCCTCCTGGGCATTGTGGGACTCCTGCAGGCTGAGCTCGATGGCCGTCTGTAGTTCATCTTTAGGAAGTTCTGAAGAATCAGACAGCAATGTGTCAACAAGATCCCACAACACTAGTTAAAACAGTTTCATGTTTAATTTGACCAACATATGGGGCTTAATATATTGTATAAGTTATATTCTATGCTGTTGACTAACTCTACTCTTCATTGTCTACATTCTGGAGAACATCTATGTAGGAAAGTCTAATCACAATTAAATATTGTAATCGATTGACAGCCATAATATTCTTTTTAAAAATGAAAATGATTTGACACTAAAGTGAATGCAGTCAGATGCATGCTTGTTTTGTCCCCAGTGTACCTTTCTGGCCTTCCCAGGCCTCTGCAGAGGTCGATAACTCCTGTGGTTCTCCAGGATCCTGAACCTCTGCAGACTGGGTTGTCAGCAGTCCAACAGCATGACCAATGTCACCTTGACTGGCCTTGAAGAAAACGGACAAGAAAAAGATAAGGGCAGATATTCTGGATAGTATCAGTGTCTGCAGAAGATTTAACAATACAATAAACCACAAGAATGAAATAAAGATGAATATAAACAAAACTAAATAAAGCAAACGCTGAGTATTTAAGAGTAATACAAACGTGTGCTCCACAGTTGATTAATTAAACCCCCTTTGTGTTAGAAACCAGCAGTAGACAAACATTTCTAATTTTGTTCAGAACTCAGAGAGCATGTGCCCCTCCCAAACCTGAGAGCTCCTGCTGTTTCACTGTCTGCCCCTGGTACAACAGGTTGGATGATGCCTGCACCACAGTCAGCCAGACTGTTTATTGTACTGTTTGTCAATTATCACTTTTATGAGGTTCCTATTAACTCCAGCTCCTAGGGATTTTTTCGTTTGCAGTTGTGTTTCAAAACATAAGTGGTGTGCTGGGGTGGAAACTAGGCACCCTGGGGGTGCTTTTAATGTAATCAAAGACTGTTCCTTTAACATTAATTACACAAGAACAGCAAGGGCTATGTTTTTTAGCCAACTAGCAGTGTGGCTCTAGGGACAGATGCACAGACTTTCATGTTCTCCACAGGAAAAACATGTTTACGCTCATAACAAGACAAATCCTATAGATATAAGTCATCAAAGACCTTCTTCTCTGACACCATCCTCTGGCTAATATTTACATTTAATACGCCACAACTGCTCAAAAAGCAACTTAAAGTTGGTAATTTGGCTGTAACATAATTTCTGAAACGTCCTATAAACACGTTTCCATTATCAAGGTAGGGGGGTAGAGGATACGTCTGATTACTGTCCAACTGATACTAAACTAACCTGGAGTTAGATAGTAATCTTAACCAGTCAGTAATCTTAGTAATAAGTAATCTCACAGCATACTGTAGGAATTGCAAATGTGTTTAGCCATAACTATGGGTTGTCAAAGTTAACGCAAATTCGTTTTAACTCATTTCTTTCATGTCATACTAGCTTGTCGTGAGACAAAATAACGCTACAACTAAATTTTGGTGAGGAAGAACTGGCATGGCCATTTTCAAAAGGGGTCCGCCTTGACCTCTGACCTCCAGATATGTGAATGAAAATGGGTTCTCTGGGTACCCACGAGTCTCCCCTTTACAGACATGCCCACTTTATGATCATCACATGCAGTTTGGGGCAAGTCATAGTCAAGTCAGCACACTGACACACTGACAGCTGTTGTTGCCTGTTGGGATGCAGTTTGTTTGCGAAATGCAGTACCTGTGAGTTTCTGGACAATATTTGTCATTGTTTTGTGTTGTTAATTGATTTCCAATTATAAATATATACATATGTTTTCATAAAGTGTCATATTTGCCCACTCCCATGTTGATAAGAGTATTAAATACTTGACAAATCTCCCTTTAAGGTACATTTTGAACAGATAAAAAATGTGCGATTAATCACGATTAAATATTTTAAGCGATTGACAGCCCTAACTATAACAAATCACAATGCTGTGATTATGTCACACTTTCTTTATAAAGGCCATTCACTTGCTTGCATTGTGGCAAAATAACCTCATAGTACACACAAGGGAGACACCATCAAGCCTCGATTATACTCCCGAACGGATACGTACGTGGACAACTGAGGACACAACGGACGCATGGTAGTTCTGTCTAACTGTCCACTTGAAGGACGCGTTCCATAGATGCGTATTGATCACACATTGCCACGATTGAAACTCACGCCACGCAGACCGCAACAGACAGTCGCGTACTCGCAATGTATAATATAGGCTTCAATTGTCTTATAAAAGCTGATGACTACTTAGGTCTTACATTCAAGGCTCTGTAGAGAACCTGTGGGTCCTGGATGCCCGTGATCTCCCTCAGCTGGTTGATCAGGATTTCGCTCTGCTGAGGGAAAAGATTGGACAAAAGGAAAACAATAGTTAAGCTTGAGATCCTTAATGCAACGCTACAGCCAACATGTCCACTCACATACTTGGACAGGTATTTGACTCCTATTTGGACTGACCAAGTAGACAAAACTAGGCCACAAGTGGGCTATCCTTTGGGTACAGTATGGCTTTAACAACACTAACGATAATAATATAGACCTTTTTGCTTGTTGCCCCATAAAACATAGATTTATTACTTCAAATGATCAAACTAGCCAATGTAACCCACTTTTTGCCCATAAGATTCCCACCTGCAGTCCACCTCGTCCCACATACTGAGGTTGGGAACAAATTGGGGCCCACGTGGCACCTGAGGATAAGCGTGGGCCTCACTTTTAGCCTGTGAGCCACACATGGGGTATATATGGAGCTGAAGGACAAATGTCTAAATGCCAACATCGTCATGCCTATATGAGGTCCACATGTCAGCTGGATCAGGACAATGGCCTGATGAAACAA
The DNA here is from genome assembly GCA_916701655.1 of Sebastiscus albofasciatus. Lineage (NCBI taxonomy): Eukaryota > Metazoa > Chordata > Actinopteri > Perciformes > Sebastidae > Sebastiscus > Sebastiscus albofasciatus. The sequence goes on along the minus strand of CAKAOI010048743.1, from coordinate 164,560 downwards.
AGCCAAATCCAGTGGCTTCAATAAGCAGCGTTAAAGGAATAGCTTGACATTTTAGAAATATGTTTAGTCGCTTTCTTACCGAGAGTTAGATGAGAGGATTGATACCTCTCTCACGTCTGTGCAGCATATATGAGGACCAATTCCTCCAGGAAGATACTGGTTTCAGTCAAGAAATAATCCGGCACACAATGAAATGGCAAACTGTTATTTGCGGACTTCAGAGGTGCTTGTAGGCGGACCATGTGTTAAAGCCAGACTCGCTTCCCCCCTCCATTTCCAGTCTTTCTACAAAGCTAAGCTAACTGTGTGCTCATGGTAGCTCCATATTTACTAGGGCTTTGACGATACACCTATCTCTCGATTCGATATTATCACGATACTTGGGTGCCGATTCAATAAGTATTGCAATTTTTAAGTATAACGATTCAATCTTATGATTTACTGTGATTTTTGTTAACTTTTTTAAACACTAGACCATGGGAAAAAGTTGAATCATACACTTCTAGGGACTTTTACTTTGGAAAATATCTAAATTAATACAGTAAAATGTTTGATTTTCAGCATGTATGTAGTCAGAGATGTCCAGAAGTCAAATATATCAGTCATTGTCAGGAATTATTTATTACATTTGACCCAAAAATCAAAGAATAAAGACATTTCCCTCACAAATTAGTGGTATTTTCTTTTTAATTTATATATTTTCTTTATAATGTTTTATACTTCTGGTGATATCTTATTTTGTATAAACAGTTCCCTCTGTTAACACCTTATTTTGAAAACCAGACGTAGTCACACATGTATACTTCCTCTAACTTCTCCAAGGTGGTCGCTAGCTCTCCCGTCAGCTCCATTCTCTTTATACATCCATGGTCAGCTCCATCGGGGCTGTTTGAATGCCTTTAACATAAATGTCAGTATATGGGTACTCTATTGTAGCGTCGGCCCATTTGACCATGGAGATGAGAGTGACGGCTGGCTTGACCTCACGTTACTGCAACATGATAACGTTTCCTGTCCATGACAGTTACCATCATGCAGCTTTAGCCATTGAAGATTTAATTAAACAAAGGGTTTATTAAACTATGAATTGTCACCTTGTGTGACATGTTGAACATCCACATTTTGTAAACACAAACTCTCAAAGGCCGTCATATGGGTTGACCTCATAGACATGAAGTACTAAAAGGAAACAACATGGGTCCACTGAGTGAGAGGCGCTATATAAAGCCTGCTAACCCCAACAGCAGGTGGACACATAGACACACACACAGGACGCCAAGAGCAGGCTGACCAGACTTATATGGAGCCCAGCGGCTATCTGAGACCCTCTTGGTTAGCCTCTATTTTAAGTTACTGACATGGATAGCACAGGCTTCTGTTTATCATTCCACTCACCATGCCACCACACATGAGTGACAAAAGCACTGGTCACTCTCTCACTCTGAACACACACACCTCCTATGTCAAAACCACATAGAAAACAAACAAAATGTATAACAACACTAGATAAGATCTACTGTATGTAAACGCTTACCCTTAACATCATTAGAAGCTTGGCTCAATGTGCTGTCTGCTGGAATAATAGTTAATTAGAAAGGCTTATTGATAAAGCAATAGTCTGCTTGCATGGCTACAGAGCCAAATACTGATTAAAGTGTAAATATTACACTGTAAATTAAAATAACCTGGTTAACTTTTTTTTTATTGCTAAGAATTGAAGTAAAAAATAAATTAAATCTTGTTATAGCCTGTATCTGTAGGTTATTTAATGGAATATGGTACTGATGAGTCATATGTCCCATTTATGAGACTGAGAGCATCAGATTCAAATGTAAAAATGTTATTTATTAAGCACTTGTTTATCATATTAACTGGATTAGTTGCGAGCAAATATGCACATTAAACTTCTATAAGCTAAATATACTTTTTTTATTGCTAAGAATTGAAGTCAAAAATAAAATAAATCTTTTAAAGCCTGTATCTGTAGGTTATTTAATGGAATATGGTAATGATGAGTCATTTGTCCCATCTATGAGACTAGCAACTGAGAGCATTAGACTTAAAATGTAAAAATGTTATTTATTAAGCATTTGTTTATCATACTGGATTAGTTACTTCTTTTTTATTTATTATTTATATTTTTTTTCTTATTATTTTTTTAAACCAAATGCAAATAATTTAGTGAGCAAATATGCACATAAAACTTCTATAAGCTAAATATACTAATTAACTGCTATAGCTTGCTTATCAGCCACGTTGTAACTCATATCTAAAGTTTTAATTTTACTGAGCTTTTTTGTGTTTTTTTTGTGTGCCGAATTCAAAAGTGTTTTCTAAAAATAATAATCATGTTGAAAGTTTTTTTCTACACATTATTTACATAAAACTATGTTAAAAGTAACTTTAAAACAGCGTTTTTTTAGTAGAGGTCTGGGATTCGCACAACAGAGGGGTTAGTGTTAATGTTAGTTGATGTAAACTTATCACTTGTTGTTAATAGTAGTTTCCATCCTTTAAGCTCACCGAGTTCGTTGAGTTTTCTCCATTTTCAGTCTGTTCTCTCATTGCAGATACAAAGAAAGGCGTGAATTTCTTCCTGTTTTCAGCCCTGAACTCCGAGTCAAACCAACTCCATGTGTCTGTCACAGCAAAGAGCAACCAGCCAGCTGCGCGCGTTCACACCTGTCAGGAGACGCGCGTTCACGAGAGAGACGTGACAGGTCAGATTCTGAATGTAACACAATACTTCCGGTGTCTGACAGATTTAAACAGTATGCATCTATAGCAGGGGTCAGCAACCTTTACTATCAAAAAGAGCCATTTTAGGCAACAAAAAAAAAATCTGTCTGGAGCTGCAAAACATTTGATCATTGTGATGAAGGTAACACAGTTTATAGTCTAAGTATAAAGTATATAAGTCTAATGCAGTGAGGGCCAAAGAGCAAATGTACTATTAGGGCCACAAAGAAGAGAATAAAGATATAATTTAAGTAGAATAAAGTCATAATATTACAAGAAAAAAATCTAAATATTATGAGAATAAAGTCATAACTTTACGAGAAACAAAAGTCGTAATATTACGAAAAAAAAGTCGTAATATTACCAGAATAAAGTTATAACTTTGTGAGAAAAAAAAGTTGTAATATTATGAGAGAAAAGTCATTACAAGAAAAAAAGTCGTTATATTTCGAGAATAAAGTCATAAGTTTACGAGAAAAGAAGTCATTATATTACGAGAATAAAGTCAAAATTTTGCGAGAAAAAAAACTCGTAATACTACGAGAATAAAGTCATAACTTTACGAGAAACAAAAGTCAAAATATTACGAGAATAAAGATGTAATTCAATTAGAATAAAGTCATAATATTACGAGAAAAAAAGTCATAATATTATGAGAATAAAGTCATAACTTTACGAGAAATTGGGGTCCAGTAGCCAGGTGTACATTTAAGCTTTATCAATAATTCATCATCATCTAAAACCCTTATTTTCCCCCCTCAATGTTCTCTTAAATTACAATTTAGAACACCTTTTCTCATATTGTGTGACACAGTAACACTTCAAAACTCTGTGATACTGACTGAAATATTTAAACCCAAGAGGTAAGGTGTTTTTTATGGCTGCACCATGGAAATTCTACATCTTTATGTATTGTGCATCATTTAAAATACATTCCCCTCAGCTTTGGGGTCTTGATTTCAAATAAAGGTGTTAGGGGAGTTTGGGGTGAATTGTAAATATGAGATATTATCTAATAAGAAGGAAAGGAGAAGGAACAACTAGTTAATTTGGTGTTTCCAGCTGGGTAAAGCACCCATAAAATAACAGATACCTATGCTCCTCTGTAATGAAGCAACACACTGGCACTAAACAAACCTTCAGGGAGTCATTATTATAAGTATCACCTTACCCGGGCCGTGGAAAAATCAATATCAGCCAACCAAAATGTCTGCACTACCCTGTTCATTGTTCTTCAGCTACACCGAGTACCGCTACTCCTGAAACTGTGGATATTTTTGTGTTAACAGAGCAGACGTTTTGATGTGACACCTGGATAACATCTGTCATCTGGAAGGTTGATTTCTTTTTAATTTTAGCTTGATGTCTCTCATTTGGTTGACGGTGCTGTTCTCAGGTAAGCTGCTCTTTTTGGCTAAAGAAATGACCAGATGATTGCATTTCTTAAATAGTATGAGGTATTTCTTTGTAAGTTTTAAATTACCTGCAGGGTTTTGTTGCAAAGATTTCAGATATTTCAAACATCGGTTGCTCTTTGGAGTGTGACAGCACTATTACTCAATGCATATTTTACTTACATTAGGTCAGACAGCAACCACTCTCTCACAGATTCAGTTTCAGTAGTGTGATAGTCTGTTTTTAAAACCGTGCTGTAAAATTTCATGTAATAATAAATGCATTGGTAAAGAGAAATTAGAGCTATTGTGCCCTCTTGGTCACTGTTTGTTATAAAGCACCACAACCACTAATGTAAGCAAATACATTCATATTATTGTATAAAAAGCTTTAGAACTGTAAAGCAATAAACTGTGTACATGTAAAATGTTTGCCTTAAACAAGCCTGACTGATAAAAGTATAAACTTGGAGACCCTGAGGTAAAAATGAGCTGAGGGGGCAGCAGTACCAATCTATGTAAAGTGTACATCATGGCATATTAGATATGTTAGCATCATAATATCAGTAGTCCAGTGCTGTAATACTATGAGCCCCTAGTTTTTTGTGTCATAGACTATTAAGAAGTGCCCGTAGTCACCGTGACGTCACCCAGTAGTTTGTGGACTACGGTTTTGAAGCCTCGAGTTTGGCATTTTGGCCATTGCCATCTTGCTTTTTTGCAACCAGAAGTGACACGAGAGGGTGGAGCTAAACACAATCGAATGCTGAATAAGACATTTTTACCAAAAAGGTTTTAACTAACTTTCAGGAACTGAAAACACACTATGAAAGGGTTAAAGTTGTGAGACGAAAACACACACAACTCCCAGACCGCACAACGCCATGGTAGCGAACAGTCAATCACAAAGTAGCCACGCCTTAACGCATACCCTGCTTTATGGTCTATCTGACTCTAGATGGGACCATAATTGACTAAATGGACATCATGCTGTAGTGAAGAAGACTTGAAACTATAGCTTCAAACTATAACTTGAACTTGAAACTATAACTATATATTTATAGGTGATAAATCAAGTGAGAAGTAGCCTCATTTTCTCATATTCTTCTATACAATCAGACTTCTTTTTGCAACCAGTGGAGTCGCCCCCTGCTGGCTGTTAGAAAGAATGCAAGTTTAAGGCACTTCTGCATTGGCTTCACACAGTTGTGTGCTTCATATCACTAAACAAATTAGTCAAGTCAAGTCAAGTCAAATTTATTTCTATAGCACATTTAAAACAACATGAGCTGACAAAGTGCTTTACAGACATACAGGCAGAATAAAAACAGGTCAACAGAGCAGACAACAAAATCTTCCACATCCACAGACGGAGACCAAGTTAAAATCAATGAGTAAAAGACTGTTATAATGAGCATTATACAAGGCCAATTAGTCATCACAATTCAAGTACATTCAAAAGCCAAAGAAAAGAGGTGGGTCTTGAGATGTGCTTTGAAAGACTCTGTAGAGGGAGCAGGTCTGATGTGGATTAGCAATGAATCAAATTACCACAAACATATTTCCACACAGTGAACCTGAATCTTTCGAGCCCCCACGCTTTGCCCTGCTGGTAATCTAGCTTTGCCTTTTAGCTTATCTGGCTGACTGTGTGCCAGAGAAGCCAAAGAGATCCGCTCTGAACCAGCTGACCAGGACCCTACTGAGGAAATATGACTGCGGAGTTCGACCTGTTCACAACTGGACCAGTCCTACCACCATCTACTTAGACCTCATACTGCAGTCGGTCCTTGATGTGGTATGTTAACTGTGAAATCCTTCTGCTATGATCACACTGCTGCTAAAATTCTCCAAACAGTAGCCTTAATATAAAACTAAAGTATTATTAAGACCTTCTCCTTTTCACAGGATGCAAAGACCCAGAGCATAACTACAAGTATTTGGTACAGACAGGTAGGTGGTCTTTCACTTTCCTTCTTTTTTCGCCTTGTAAAGCTTTAAGAAAACAAGCACTTTCTCCTCCTTAAAATCCATATCATTAAAATTAAAACAGCTCCAATTATCTTCCTCATCAGTGACTGACTTCTACTGTAAGCTTTAAACAATCAACACAGTGGGTTTTCATTTAAACGTTTCTTCACAATATGCTGCAGCTCTCACTTCACAGTGTATGTGAATTACATAGTATTGATTGGAGTGCACTTCATTATCAACAACAAAGGCACTTAAGCTTAATTTTTGGTTTAAATGGTTTTGTGAATATTTGCTTTTCTGTTTAAATACATAAATTATATATTTTTACCACAAACGTCCTCCTCTGTTTTCAGATCTGGACAGATGAGTTCCTGGTTTGGGACCCAGAGGAGTTTGATGGCATCAATGAGATCTCAATGTCATCTGATGCCATCTGGATACCTGACGTTATCGTTAGTGAATTGTAAGAAATGACTGAAACCATTCCTTCAAAACATGTTAGTCTAAGTCTACAATGTCCTTCAGTATTACCAGGGTCTGAAGCAGGGTCCATGGTTTTGGAAATTAATCCTCCTCCATGTGCGTTCCCAGTGTGGACGAGGGGAAATCCCTACCGATCCCCTATGTGTACGTCAACTCTTCTGGCACAGTGAAGTACTACCGGCCCGTGCAGGTGGTTCTGGCCTGCAGCCTGGAGATGTACGCCTTTCCATTTGACAAGCAGAACTGCAGCCTCACCTTCCGCAGCTGGCTTCACTCAGGTGTGTTTCGTGCCTGTGATGGGACGGTGGTCTGTAAGCTCAGTAAATCAGGTTGAACACCTTGTATTTGCAGAGTTTCAACACCTGTAGTATCTATGAGGAATATGATTATACACTCTTTACTGGTGCTTGCTCAGTCTTATGATCAAGGGACCACCAGTAGCATCCCAGTCAAAATCAGTTATGATGCCTCGTTATTTTAGATCCAAAACTGACATAGCAACACAAACAAGCCAACTGATCAATGCAGCAGTACACCAGCAACTCCTGTGTTCTACGAGGTAAAATTACAGCTTTTGCCAATGGAGTCTGGTGGCTTTGAATATAGCTATATAACGGCTTCAGTTCCCCGTCGGATGGCGAGGTAAAGCGATGAAAATATTCTAAAATAGCGTACACTTCAACTGATATTGCTTTTTTTTGCTGCTCCCGTTCACAGACACTTTATCTTGCACTCAGACACACCCTTTCCGATGGGGAACTACCAGACTCCATTGACAAAAGCAGTAATTTTACCTCGCATAACATGGGAGTATACGCCACTTAAAAAAGTCTTTACCCTTTCAGTTATTTCCAGACTTATCACAGCTGACATTGACTCAACTAGTGCTAACGTTTACATTATTCATAACCTTATTGATTTGCTTGTTTTGGTAACCTACATCACTGCTTTTTGCCAGCGGCTGAGTGGGCAGAGTCGACCTTTAAAAAGATCTCTGCTGGGTTCACCCTACAGACTGGATTCCCTGAACAAGAAGACTATGATGATGTATGATATTACACATAACAGCTGTAGGGAATGGTGAAACAACAGGGACGCTATACAAGAGACTGAATGAACACCAGAAACAGACATCAGTAGTCTGAACACTAGACCAAATCCCCTCATGGCAAAGACTGAGAAGTAGTCAAAAGCCATCGACCTGGGCCCGAGAAAAATCGAGGAGGAGGCCATTCACCTCTGACATCAGAGTTACGATCAGGGCAGCAAATAACAACTATTTTCATTATTGATTAGTCTGCAAATTACTTTCCCAATTAATTGACTAATCATTTTGTCTATAAAATGTCAATTGCAATTTTCTAAAGCCCAAGGTGACTTCGTCAAATTGTTTTGTTTTTTATATTCAATTTACTATCAAGTAAGACAAAGTAAAGCAGCACAAATTGACGATTAATTTCATGTTGATCAACTAATTGTTTCAGCTCTAGTTACAATTCCCCCCCGTATACGAGCACCTGTTACCATGTGGACAAAGTTAAATACTTAGTGAACCATCTCCATGATAACTGAGCAAACTTCCACTGATAAATGGTAAAATGAGGTTGGAAAGGCTAGTAAATTAACCTTAAAATTTAGATTATTTTGTCACACATGCTTCATCACTTGCTTACCACTCAGCTGCGGTGGTTGCGGTCTTACGGATCCACCAGCAGGACGAATTAATTACGCAGGATATACAATTTCCAATTCACTTTGTCTGACATGTCATTGCACAGTGTAAAGAAAACTAAAGTACCAGATTGAAATCCATGCAAACACACAATCTCTCAAAAGTGATGAACATGATTAAGAGCAAAAAGCAGATATTCACTGCTTTCATTTTCTATCCTTCATTATCTCTCTCCCTCTTGCAGTGAAGGAAATAGACCTGGCGCTGTGGAGGAGTGCAGAGGCCATCGCTAATGATAAGAGGGAGTTCATGAATGACGGAGAATGGGAACTGTTGTCCATTCCTTCCAGCTACTGGCAAATTCACCAAGACAACACTGACTATGCCCACATGCAGTTCAATGTACGTGCCTTGTTGTGTCAATCACGTTAAAGTAAAGTAAGAAGCTATTTGAATATAATCCTAATATCACTGATGTCTAATGGGGTAGTATTGTGGAACAGCTCTGTAACAAGTGAGCCAGTAGCTGCACTGTGATGACTGTGATTGCTTATCGATGGCGAGCTTTAAACTGTAGCCCCTCTGTGGGTTAGCCCCCCCCTCCACGCTGTGCGGTGGAATTGTAAAGTGTAAAGCAATTGGCCGCGACCTTCATGGATCGGGCTAGTGAGCTAATGCCAAATGATGAGACCGAGGCTGTTTCTGGCAAGTAAAGAGACAGATAGAGAGGGAGGCTGATAGACAGGGGAGGGTGAGCAACCATAATGAGACTGTCTCAGTGGCTGCCTGATCAATGGACTTCTTGTTAGTGGCGAGGAAAATGGCTCCATAGCCCATTGCAGGTGGAGAGCAGGGAGGGCTGCTATTTATTCAGCTCAAAGAGCGAAAGGCTTTTTGGTAATGGAGCATTTCATGGCTCACTGGGATATTGTTATGTTGTGGCAGTTTTGTTGCAAAAGATAGCTATGTCGTAAAAAGGGTTTCTAGTGGAAAATGTTCATTTCCAGATCTGAGAAAATGTTGATTTTAACCAGACTTGAGAAAGATCTGATTGAAGCAAAGGTGGCAGCTGTATCAAAACTTTGAACAAATAAAATCTGCACGGCTATAGACACCACTAGAGGTTGAATAAATGATATTATATCTGATCAGATCTCAGCCTCTCTGCCCTCATCTTTCATTCAGGTGTTGATCCGCCGGCGCCCCCTGCTGTATGTGGTGGGTCTCCTCATCCCAAGCATCTTCCTCATGCTGGTAGATGTGATCAGCTTCAACCTGCCTCTGAGCAGCGGTACACGCATTGCCTTTAAGATCAGCATACTGCTGGGCTACACTGTCTTCAGAGTCAACCTGACAGATGATCTGCCCGCCACAGCAGTCAGAACTCCACTCATAGGTGGGATGTTTTAGAATTTTTATAACCCAGATGTGTCTGTTTGATATACATGTACAAAACTAAATGGACAATACCTTTTGTCCTGTTTGTTTATTTTATTTTTAATGCAACCAGAAAGGCCATTGTTCAAAATGTTCCACTGAAAAACTCCACTACCCAGAGTTCCTTTAGAATGGCATCAATAAACTGTAAAGAGCGTGCTAATAAAGTGCTGCAGGAATGAGTCCTAAAACCTGGAAATGAGTCAGCATTTTAGCACTTTGTGTTCCCTTGTCTGGAAGTCAATGGGTTTTTTTGAATGAGTTTTTATTTAGATGGCTAAAATAAGGTCTGTGGTTAACACAAGCTGAAGAGTTTTGTTCTACGATATATAATACGTTAGGAAATATCAAATGAATATGAATTTTGAAGCCTTTATGTATCTTAAAAAAGATGGCATTTAAACTTCAAAAATCATAAAAGTGGTGTTGATTTGTGACGATTGAACAAACGTGTAAGTATCATAAACGTGTGTTTGCCACAGAGCTTATTTTCTGCAATAATCCAAAACCTAATGAAAAAGTCCCATTGGCTTTTTGTGGAGCAAACCAGGGCGATGCTAACTTCCTGGTTGGACTACAAAAATATGTCATCCCTGCAACACTTTATAGTATAAAAGGGATGAAAGAGAGAAAAGAACTGGGGCCTTTTCTAAGAAGCAGGTTTACTGAGTGCTCTGAATAACTGCTGAGAAAAAAAACATTGATCTTCTTAAAGCATGGTAAGCATAGACATTTGTTTATTTGATCAGTGGTTACATTCATATGGACACCAATACTCCAGTAATACACAATAACAACAGTACTGTGATTAATGTGTAACTACAAAAACACCATACTCAACACTATCTAGATGAAGTACATTCAAATTAACTGTAAACACCTTAATTAAATGCATTTTATGTAACACACGGTTATTCAATTGCTTAACAGCAACGCTCTTTTTTTTGTATTATATATATTTATATATTTTTAATTTTAAACACAAGTAACAATGTCAAAAAAGGTACAATTAGGACTAGAACATATCCTCTGAGGTAAAAATATGATGGACCACGACAGACAGATCAGGTTTGAGCTTAATTACTGGTTACTGGTTATTAATAATGCCTTAAGTGTGGTTTATTTTTGCCGCATCCGTGAGTGTCTGCCCGGCCAAAGTGATGTCACACCCTTAGATATGGCCCTTTGTGGGGGTCTCGTGCTGCAGGTCTGTGCACATTCAAATTGTTCTAATTATGCAGATGCAAATTGGAGGAGAAAACTCCACTTTGAAGAGCTTTGAGAACGTTTCCTCATCATGATTCCACGTCAGCGCATGTCCGTGCCACTGTCCTTGCATAAAGTATAACCGAGGCTTCACTCTGGTTAGTTTGTGCAACAAGTAGCCATTATTGAGAGCTTTATGTTTTCACTCCCATCTCCATCCAGGTGTGTTCTTCGCGGTGTGCATGGCCCTGCTGATGCTCAGCCTGACTAAGTCTATTCTGGTGGTGAAGCTGCTCCACCACAGCGAGAAGGAGGTCAGACAAATGTCAGTGTCTGCCTGCCTGCTAGACAAGTACGGCTCAGCTGGTCACGGCTTCATAGAGAGCGCTTTAACCTCCATTAAGACCCTCGATCACATCAACCCGTCCGGAGGTAAGCTACAAGCTTGAGATTTTCCAAAAGTCCCGACATGCCGTAACACGGTGTGTTCTTGCTTTATGCTGCACCAAATCAAAAGGTCTGTTTGCAAAAAGCAGGTGCTCACTGAAGTCAAGGGTGAAAGAACATTGGATAAAAGGAAGCCAAAACACTTTTTGTCTGTGCGGGCTATTTTAAACTCATTTCAGTTGCATCTCAACGCTAAGATCTTATACTTCAGCTTGTGGAAACTTTTTTTAACAGAAGCATTTTTAAGATTCTCTTAAGAAAGAGTTGCAAAGTCAGAGGAGCAGCTGGTTACGCAAGTATTTTTTCTCTCTCAGTAATTGAAATCCCATCTGAAAGCTTTCTATTAATGATGAAAAGGGAGAAGAGCTGTTCTACTGGGATGCTGAGATCAAACAGTCTGTACCAAAGTGTTTGGATTGTTCCCATTTTAAACCAGCTTCCTTGATCTTCTCATAGATTATGAGCTTGAGCCTTCACTGGAGGAGGATCTGCTGTCCCTGAATGAGATCCAGGAGGCTCCATCTGGGCTGGAGTGGCTTCTCCAGGAGCTGGTCTCCCTCCACCTGGCTTTATCCCAGGAGGACAGCGAGTCTTCGGCTCAGGCTGACTGGCTGGCTCTCTGCTCTAAGCTCGACTGCTTCCTGTTTCGCTTTTACCTGTTGGTTCTGGCCTTGTATGCCGGTACGCTGCTGTCGCTCTGGGCCAGTTGGAGCTTCGCCTGACTGCACAATCAGAGACTTACTGACATTTTAATACTTTTACTGAAAGCACTTCTTGCTTATGGTATGTTTACAATATTTACAGTTTGGAATATAGTATGGTAGTCTGGTGGAGAAGCCTAAATATATTACAACGCAAAGAGAAGGATGCTGAATTATTATTGCAGATGTGTACTTAAAATATACTTCAAAAAGTGGTAATATTTAATTTCCCTTCCACAAAAGTTTATATTGTGTATCAATGTTGTTAAGCAATTCTTATAAAATATACTGTATTGCAATTAACCTCTTATTTTTGTAGTTTTTGCCATTGTTTTAATCAGTCAAAGGTTGTAAACAAGCTGTTTTCTCTTCTTATCTAGTCATGTCATCATATTCCCAGAGCTAAGCTATTGTTTATAATGGATACAAATGATTGCCAAACTTACAAGAATAAAATTCAAGTCTGAAACCAGAACTATCCTTTAAATATTCTGTTTGCCGAACCTCCACATATTGCACTGCCATCGTGCAGCAACATTATTGTATCGGGTCTGTTATCGTGAATTCCCGACAGTGAAGTTTTACTCAAAGACACTGTATAATAAAGCAGCTCTCTGGAGAAAATCCTCAGTGCCAGTGTGATGTTATGATACTTTAATCTCCATCCCCTCTGCCACAAAATAGATCAATAAAACCCATTCAGAGCTCAGCTGCTGTGTCTCTGTTCCCTGTTGGTTTCCTAATAGTCATGACTAGAATATCAAAAGTGCGTCATGGCAAACTTGCCGGTGGAAAGATCCATATTAATGCAATTTTCACAGTATCTGCAAACCTCTTCCTCCAGTGGATCTGGTTACATGATGTTATGCAACCAAGCTGAAGATAACATTTAGTCAGTGCTTTGTTACCGTCTGTATGAGGTAACTAATGGCTGTATGTTAAGCTCAAGGCTTTGTGTTTTCACTTTGTTGTTAATATGAACGTCATATCAAGATCTGTTCTTCTGAAATAAAAGAAACGCTTTTAAGCTGATGTTTTGTGAAGATGATGCATGACAGAAGTGAAAATAAAAGCATTACAGAGTCAAACCAACCAGGAACCTGCCTATTATTATATCTGAATCATACCAAGTCATAAAACATCCAGAGTTTCCGCAAGTGTATTGCAAGCCTGGTGGCTCACCAGGCCTAAACTGACGCCTCACCATGACTAAGCATCGGGGAATTATGTAGTTTTAAGATGTTTTTTTAAACTAAAATGTGTTATACACGTAGCAAACTCCTTTAAGGGGTAGCTCTTAACTTTTAACTGCTTAACATTAGCGAGTGTCAGTGTAAAATAACAGTATAGCTGTGAGCGTAGCAGTGCAATGTGTGTACAGTTTAGGCTGTCAGTGAAGAACTTGCTGAGGTCAAAGTATGTAAATGAACTACGACGCATGCCCCCAGTGACATGACAGGTCAAGGGTCGCTCATTTTCTCTTTTTCGTTTCTCTCTTCTTTTCTGAGCACCTGACTTTTGATGACTGGCCATTTTTTTATTCATAGTTATTTATAATTATTCAATTCCTGGTGAAGTTTACCATTTAAATGCACTGATGCCATTTTGGACAATAAAGTTTATTGTGAAACTGTAAAATATCCTGCCTCAATTACATATATTTGTCAGGTGTTTGATAACCACATTTGAGGGATCATTGCAAAAACAATATAGTGAAGGTAATATTGGAATATTTTCAACTCCCCAATATCGGTATCAGCCCCAAGCATCCAGTATCAGCCAGGCTCTATAACACAGACTCATTGCCTTTACTGTGGACTGATCATGCTTACGGTCGTGCATAGTCATCCCCAGTCATCCCATGCTGAGCCAGGAAAAACCCTGCAAAACGCACAATAAACAAAGAAAAAAACAATTTGACTGTTAGCATTATTATCTATTTATTTTTCAAATCTATAGATATTGCGATAATATCGTTATCGCAAATTCTTTTGGCCACTCCTATTGAAAATCTGATATTGTGACGGGTGCAATGTTTAGGTGTCTACATACTTTTGTGTATTTGTCAGTGAAGTTTTTATTCAAATTATATCATGCATACTGCACACACAATTGCCATATAAAATAGTATTTGATTAAATGATTTCCATTTAATACTGGCAGCCTTGAAAGCCATCAATATTTGGGATCTCAACTTTAAAGCAGGCCACTGTGTGTAATAAAGGACATTAACTGCTGAAAGTTGAAACTTTGCTGTCAGTAAGTGAGTTGACACTCTTGTCTAACAGTCTCTTAATTGTGCTAAATCACTGTAACATGCTGGCCTGATGTTGGCATACTACTTAATTAAATGATTACTCAGACATGATATACGATCCGGTCAGCAGCTTTTATTTCTGCAGTCTTTCAGCTCCATTTATCTCAGAGAGCTGCTGCTTTATTGAACAAGGAGGAGTGGCGTCAGAGCAGATGGATACACCCTTATGAGCTGAGTGACACTAACAAGGTTTTGATGGTGGATGAGAGTGAAGTGATGGATATAGTGGATGGATATGGAGGATATGGGTGTGAAGCAACCCGAGGCCTTTCATCAGAGCGGCGGGCAGACTTCCACAGCAGGAGAAGAAGAAAACACAGGTGAACTGGCACCATGAGACTCTCATCAGCCTGGACGGCACTCATTTTCCTGCTTATTCAAGGAGCATCAAGAGCCTGCACAGGTACAGCAGCTTCTGCTTTACACTACATTATATGCTTGACTGTTGTTGACCTACCGAAGATATGACAAAGTCCCTTCACTTCTATTTGCCAGCAAAATTCAAGTCTTAGGCCCATTTAACTTCTGAGGAAAGGGGTCAAAAAGTTGATGACTGAAAAGATATTATAATTTGGTCTGTGTAACAGGAAGTCATAGGGACTGACTACAATATTAGACATAAATGCTATAGTATTACTCATATTCTGTTTTAGTTTTAGTAAAACTTATCAAGATATTAGATATGGCATTATAATATTAAAACTAAGTTGTTGTGAAAGTCCTCTTTTTCAGTGTGACATCCAATTAATGCAACAGTGTGTAAAAAACACAATTCAGAATGACATCTAAGCTTAAATGCCTCAAAATAATCTAATAAAAACATCACTGCTGATAGCAATTATAATAAATTAGATTTAAAAAAGCAAAAGAAAATGCATAATAATACACTATGTATGTTTTTATACATTTTTCTATGTATTTCTCATTTATTTTAATTTTTTTAAGTTTGACAACTATTATTAGGTCAGACTCTATATAAATATATAAAAAACATTTGTGTAATATAGAGCAAAAAGAATAACATTAGTGATGATTCAAAACAAATTATTATTATTAAATAAAACTGACTCTAACATAAAGCTGCATACAATAAAGATAATGGTAATCTTGCTTTAAAGTTAGTGGCATGAAATATATTACATTTCATTCCATGGAAATTTCAAAATGGAATTCAATATACTGTGGGACATACTATTTATATTTTATAATTATATAATATTTAAGAGGCATTGTTTAAAGCTGCTAGGAACTATTACTAAATATATTTAATTTAAAAAATGTATTATCATTTAATTTTACAATTACTTTTTTATGCTTTTCCCTTTCTTTAAAAAGGTAAAGTTTTAACTTAACTCATTAGAAATTGTTATTTTTTTCTGCTAATTTCAAGTGTGCAAAACATTTTATTTGCAATTGCTTAAACCACAAGTTACATTTAAGTGTGTTTAATTCACACCTAGGCCTATTGATAAATATATTAAAATGTATTTAATGGCTTTTGATTGACTGTTTTTTTTTATAATGTACCTCTCCTGAGATAAAAACTGTATGTTTTACCTTTTTCATATCAGTACATATAAAAGGATTCCTATTTTATACATTTTCAGTGAAGAAACTGGGCAGCAGCACAGGAAGATTTGCCAACGCCACATTAGTGCGTCTATCTGAGTTTTTGAGTGCGGGGTATAAGAAGGGAGTGAGACCGGTGAAAGACTGGAGGACGTCCACTATAGTGGCCATCGACCTCATGGTTTACTCCATCCTCAATGTGGTGAGTTACACACATCCACAATGTCTAAACACTAACCTGCCAATAGTGAACTGCTATGCTGTTTTATTTATATCATCTACTGTGTGTGTGTGTGTCATAACTCTGCATAATTATCTGCATTACACATACAAACATGTGAAAACCTCATTGAGGCTTTTACAGGGTTATATTTGATTTGTAACACTTAGCTATATTAATACAGCAGAACGGATGGATTAACCGCCTATAGCAAAAATTACCTGTCAATCTTGTGCAGACTGTCGTCATATGCTGGAATACTACCTAACCCCAGGTTTACTGTGTGTTAATATGATTTAACACATTAATTTAGGACACTCTTCATTAGGACATTAGGTTATAAAGCAACCACCTTAATCACTTTAAGACCATATCATGTTATGTTGTGCTTCAATATTTTCAATTAAATTAATAAAATTCAATTAAATGTGCTCAAGGTGGACCAATAGATCCCTCTTCTACAACTTACAAAAGCTGATGGGTTTAATTACGTAAGAAGATACGCTGGAACATGTTTTTGAATTACTCATTTTAAGTTTTTTTTTTTAAATAAACCCATAAACATGGGGGTGTTACATTTAAAAAGTTATTAAATATGTAGGCTAAATGTAAATACGTAATAAATACAATATATTAAGAACATAATTAAAGTATACAAGATGTATTTCACATAAATGTTATAAATTGATATGATGAATTTAAAAATATTTTCTCTAAAAACTTGGATGTTTTCTATTCCACTACAGGATGAGAAGAACCAGGTTTTGACGACGTATGTGTGGTACAGACAGGTAAGACAAAGACCAATGAATTTCCAAAAATCCCAATGTGTACTATAAGTTTCCTTAAAGTTACTACATCTGGAACAATTTCATTTACTGCATTATTACACTATCAAGTTCTTGATTATTCCTCTTCAAAACCAGTTTTACCTTACAGCCCTATGTCTTTACAATATATATTACTGTTAGTAAGACATTAATGCTATGTGTGTTCACATTCTGTGCAACAAAAATAGATCTATATTTAATATTTACAATAATTTAGCTCCTTCCTTTCTTCAATATTTTAGTCGTGGACAGATGAATTCCTGGTGTGGAACCCAGAGGATTTTGATGAAGTCAAACAGGTTTCTCTACCTACTGCTAACGTGTGGGTGCCTGACATCCTCATCAACGAGTTGTAAGAACAGATAACATGATTTCTGATACTTCTATTGTTCTACCAGGGTCTGTCTTTGCTCCTGAGTAAGTTGTTTTGTCTCTAACCTGCAGTGTAGACGTGGGAAAGTCTCCAGACATCCCTTACGTCTATGTGACACATGATGGACTGGTGCGCAACTACAAGCCCATCCAGGTGGTCACAGCCTGCACGCTCAACATCTACAACTTCCCTTTTGACGTCCAGAAATGCAGCCTCACCTTCCAGAGCTGGCTACATACCAGTAAGACAATCTTCACTTTACTTCACACTCATTTATGATGGCATTGAACTTTTTTTTTTTGGTTTACAGCCCTATACGACGGGGCAAGACACACAAGCAGTCAGATGATCAGAGCCTGCCATAGCTCTGTGCACAATGTTATCATAACTGGTGAATGAAAACTACAACAATAAGAGCCAGGAACCAAAATTATACAGTTTAAGCAGGCTGCAACAAAAATATCTACGTCAACTCCACATTCATTTTGAGGAATTATTACATTATATACACAGTACTAAAGCCCTTTACCAAAATAAAACTGATAGTTTTTAGACCTATCCACTTTCTCAGTGAACTATCCCTTCTAGAGTTCATATTGTTAAGTATTTACAGGTACTTCACATTAGCAACATGCCAAAAATAATTTGCCATTATGTTACTTTTGATGTAATTCTGGCAAAACGGTGGAAAACATTCACCAGCATCAGAAAACAACATCCGACTCCCTCTTCAACCCTTCTCATTAAGACTTGAGTGGAACAAGCGCTCTGCTCTGTGCATCCATGAACTCTCCCCTGCTGTGACATGTGCTTTAAGACCAGAGCGGAGGGTGAAAGGTAACTTGTTGCCATGGCCGTTTCATGCTGCTGCCGACATTGTGTTCGATCCGCAGTTGATGACATCAACATCACCTTGATGCGAAGCCCCGAGGAGCTCAGGGAGGACAAGAGTGTATTCATGAACCAAGGAGAGTGGGAGCTGCTCCACATACTGTCCAACTACAAGATCTTCAGTGTGGACAACGATGACTATTACGCTGAGATGAAGTTCCATGTAAGTATGTGAAATAAATATATTGCACAAATGTCCACTGTACATTCACTAGATATTCTCAGAGCTAAACTAACTCTTCTGCAGTGTGGAGTGTGCGTGCATGCACGTGAGAGTGGAGCAAGCTGTGAGTGAAGGCAGGCAGGCAGGTAGAGGAGCAGAGTACAGCAGAGACTACGGCCCTGGAGACCAAAGCTACGGTCTCCTCCGCGTCCTCCGACCGCGGCCAACACTGTTTTGCAAGACGGGCTTCACTAGATACAACTTTGTGGTTTCTGAGTCTGAACAGCGTAGTCACACACGAGCATGCATGGGACACCGACCCGGATTGATTTATACGTGTAAGAAGTTACAAACAGTCCCTTTAAATGTCAGTAAACTTCAACAACTAGCAAAGTAACACATGCAAAATGTTAGTTAACACAAGCAAAATGAATTAGAAAAAAATATTTGGCTTCTAAACAGACAAAGATCCCAAATTAAACAGAGCACTTTAACCCTGCATTAGTTTCAATGGCAATTTCCCTAATTTCTTAACCAATATTTACACACTTTATTAAAAATTCACTGTTACGCCCCCCTCTCACACATCGAATAAACACAGCTACATCTTTCAGGCCTGTATGTTGCTCTTGTGTGGTAAATTCCTCTTCATTCAAACCAATTATAGAGAAATAAAGTTCAACTCACAGTTCTGTTTCAGTCCAGGATGGAGTTACTCAGAATTCAGGTTTGTGTAAACACACACACACAAGCACTAAAGTTCAGGCTACTTAACAGAAATTACGTGTTGTTGTCTTATTCTAATGCTACTATTTTTACTCTATTTAGCACTTAAACTAGTCCTTCTTTTACCTTAGCTCCTGTGTTTGCTCTCTCTGTTTCACTTCCATTCCTTCAGCCAATCACAACAGGTTTCACTGATTGACCACTGCTA